>CAUYQV010095437.1:0-37385 GCA_963574575.1 Galagoides demidoff
AGAGTCAGCAAAGTTGGAGCCGACTTCCTTTATTCATGGGGCGATATATAGGGGAGTGGAAGGGGCTACCTGTAAGGTTGCATGCAAATGGTTTGTTTATGGGTAAACTATAATGGAATGTGGAACCAGTTGTTTTTCTCCGGGGTAGAGATATTCTTAGGTCGACAAGATCTGGGAGAGGCTGCCATCACGCTGTGCTTTTAGCATAGCTATTTACCCTTACAGGACACCTCAGAAACATAATTTCTCCTAGGCTCTCCACATGTCTGGGGATTGCCTGTCTAAAAATTGCTTGCATTCAATGTAATCCCCATTAAAATACTAACATTATGCTTTGAAGAACTGGAAAAAATAGTTCTTCATTTCGTATGGAAACAGAATACCCCCCATATAGCCAAGGCAATTTTTAGTAATAAAAACAAAACCAGAAGCATCACTCTGCCAGACTTTAGGTTATATTACAAATCCACAGTGATCAAAACAGCATGGTATTGGCACAAAAATAGGGACATAGATATTTGGAACTGAATAGAAAACCAAGAGATGAAACCAGTCTTTTGTAGCTGTCTGGTCTTTGATAAACCAAACAAAAGCATACACAGGGAAAAGAATTCCTACTCAATAAATGGTACTGGGAGAACTGGATAGCCACATACAAAAGATTGAAAATGGACCTGTACCTTTCCCAACTTACAGAAATTGACTCAAGATGGATAAAAGATTTAAATCTCAGATAAGAAATGATGAAAATCCTAAAGGAAAGTGTGGAAAATCTCTTGAGGATAATGGCCTGGGTTAAGATTTTATGAAGACAACTTCTGTGGCAATTGCAACAACAACAAAAATAAACAAATAGGACTTAATTACAATGAAAAGCTTCTACACAGCTAACAACACGACAATTAACACAAATAGACAATCTTCAGCATGAGAAAAGATATTTGCATGTTAGGAATCAGACAAAGGCTTGGTAACTAGGATCTATAGAGAACTCAAATTAATCAACAAGAAGAGAGCAAACAATCCCATCTATCACTGGGCAGGACACATGAACAGAACTTTCTCTTTGGAAGATAGATAGAAGGCTAACAAACATAAAAAAAAGTGCTCATTGTCTGTCATCATCAGAGAAATGGAAATGCAACCTCCCTGCTTTATCACCTAACCCCAGTGCAAATAGTCCACATCACAAATTTCCAAAGTTGCAGATGCTGGTGTGGATGTGGAGAGAAGGAAACACTTTTACACTCTTGGTGGGACTCTTTGGGAAGAAGTATGGAGAATCCTCAGAGAACTCAAATTAGACCTCCTATTGATCCTACAATCCTACTACTAGGCATCTACCCAGAAGAAAAAAAAGTTCAATCATAAAGACATTTGCACTAGATTGTTTATCACAGCTCAATTTATAATCACCAAGATGTGGAAACAACCTAAATGCCTACTAACCTAGGAATTAATTAACAAACTGTGGTATATGTATACCATAGAATACTATTTGTATTAATCTGGATGGAATTGAAACACATTCCCCTTAGTAAAGTATCCCAAGAATGGAAAACCAAATATCCAATGTATTCAATAATAATCCGAAGCCAGTAGACCATTCAATACAAGCTCACATAAGAGAAAAACTCAATTCAAGTTGAGGGGAGGGGGAACAGGAAAGAGGGAGAAAGGGGAGGAGGGGAGGGTATTGGTGTGTTCCCATTTAGTGGGTACAATGTAAAGGTATATGACACACCTTTTGGGTGCAGGACACAACTACAAAAAGGACTCTACCTAACAAATGCAAATATTGTAACCTAGTTGTTTGTACCCTCACATCAACCTGAAATAAAAACAAATAAATAAAAATTGCTGTGTATGTGGCAGCTCAGTTCTTGACCAGATGGAGCTCATCTCCAATGAGTCAAATCCTGGGCCTCACCCCCAATCATTAATAGCACCTGCAAGCTCTAAGCACTCCTTGCAAAAGCAGAAATACCAGCAGAAATGAGAAACTTTCCATTGCCTATAGCAAAAGAAAAGCTAAAATGGAGCACGAAGGTGGGACTGAACTATTATCCTTACATATTATTAATAATGACACCTTTTATTTCAACAGGGCTTTGGAATTTATAAAATGCTCTTTCCTACATTATCTCATTCATTGCTCATCACCCCTTATAAGTTATTATTATAACCAATTTGCAGATGGAGAAACTGCTCAGAGGCAGGCCACAACAGCAGTCAGAACCTCATAGAACAAGCTACCGCCATCCTTCAGTGAGAGCCCACGTGTTCCTTGGTATCTCTCCAGGATATCTTAAGGGAAATCAGGGCACAATGGTGGTCAGCTAGATGACACCTAGCTGGCTGACTGTAATAGTTCTAAGTTTAGGCACTCCTCCTTCCCACCCCCTGGTCCCCATCCCCCTACATCCACCTTCTTTTAGAGAGAAAAAAGAGATGTTTGGCTAGGGTGAGACTTTTCCAAAAGAACGCTTTAAAAAGAGTGCTAGAACCTTTACCTTCCACCTTGACAGTCCCCAGAGACAAACTGAAAGGGCCTCACTTAATGTCTCATCCGAAGGGTATTTGCAGTGCTGGCTTCATCATTCAAAGCAGGAAAGGCCTTTGTCATGGTCAAATGGCTTTAATGTGTTTTGAATGCTACATAAATTCAAACTTGATGGCTCATTTATTTGTTGGATTGAAGTTTTATACAATAAACTAAGCCTTGGTATTTACTAATAACTTGTGCACTGCCCTTTGTTTGTTTAGAACAGCCAGGAGGCAAAGAAGTTGACCGAGTCCCCCATGGCCAAAGTGATGTTCAGATCCTGGCATTTCCCGGGACAGTTTATGGATTGGTGGGAGGGGTGATAAGAGGGTTGTTTGTGGAAGGGACAGGGGACACTGTGGGGAAAGTGTAAGAAGAAGAAATCTTGAAGGGAGGTGTTTGATTCCAGACTGACTCTGACAAAGCCCCAGCATAACAGCTTCAACTACTGAGTTCAGCAAGCTGGAAATTGGGAACTCTGAGTGACAGGCCAGGCTTGGCCAGTGACTTGTGGCGTGACCTTGAAATGTTCATTGCTCCTATTCATTGTCTTCTCTCTCACACCGAGGAAGAAACAGAGCTTATAATAAATTATATTCATAATTCAAAGGAAGCTTCCTTAAACTACTCTCCTTCCAGGAAACCTTTGCTGTTTGCTCTTAGCCCATCCACAGATAATTTCTTTCTTTTTCAAACACCAATAGATGTTATGCATTCCATGTACCATGAACAAGAACTTTGTTGTCAGACAGAGCTGAGTGTGAGTCCCAACTCTGCCAGCCATGGAAACATGAACCATATGGGCCAGAGGTTCTCAACCAGTGGGTCTCGACTCACAGAAACTGTATTAAAGGGTCGGTCACAGCATTAGGAAGGTTGAGATCCACTGATATAGGCAATGCTTTTGAGCTTGCATTTTCACACCTGTAAAATGGGAACAGCTGCTATCTCATTTCATTTTTGTGAGGGGATGACAGAGTCCATGTCAGGTCACTGGTACCATGCCTGGCATTTCGGTAGTTCTCCTCATAGGGAGAGGAGCAATATCCATGACAGCCTCGTGCTCTGGGGTCTAGAATAGAGTGTAAGCCCCCTAGGACAAGAGTCATGTGTGTGGATCCTTCCAGCCCCCAATGCATAGAGATGGACTTCTTCTCTGTGATAGCAGATGTTTGCAGCCAGCATCGCAGACAAATAATGCATCTGCTGCTGAGAGAATTCTCTGAAGAGTGACAGCTACTTTGGAGTCATTTGAAGGGAAAGGAAGAATCATGAGAATGACATAAGTGGGCAAAATCTAGGAATCTCTACAGTTCCCTAGCCGGGGAAATAATTATACCTGTTGAGATTGGATGACAGGATCTGCGTTGAGCATCCCCCCTCCCCTATTTCCAGACACTCAGAGATTCCCAGGCTCATTTGCTGGGATAAGTTCTGGCCTCAATAAGAAACACTAGGGAACGCCTTGTTGGACTAGAGCTTTGACCTGGGCTCAGTGGTCTTGGACTCTTGTCCACAGGCACCTGTTTGAGTCCTGACGGAGGCTGTCTTGGCCCTGACCTCCTCCACCCTCTTGCTGACAAGACTTTCCTCCTTTTCCCTGCTGGCAGAGTCCTAATTTTGTTCCAGTATCCACATCTCCCCCAAGTCACTTGGATACATTCAGATTGGTCTAGAGCAATTTCTGTAGTCTCATTCCCCACATTTGGCCAGTTTGAGACTAGAGCTTCTGGGTAAAGTTTCTTAGCTGTAAAAAAGAAAGTAGCATTCAGTGGCATGCACCTGTAGTCCTGTCTACTCAGGAGGCTGAGTGGGAGGATTACCTGAGCCCAGAAGTTTGAGAACAACCTAGGGCAGTATAGCAAGACCCATCTCAAGAAAAATAATAAAATTTTAAAAAGAGATACTGAGATGAGCCAGTCCCCCTGTGTTGGTCAGGTTCTTCAGGGAAACAAAGCCAGTAAGATACATATGTATATGTCTTATATATGTATGTAAGTGCACATACATGTATACATATACAAGGCATGAATAAGAGAGAAGCTTATTTATTATAAAGAACTCACTCATACTATTAGACATGTATATGCATTATTCAAGCTGGCAAATCCCAAGGTCTACAGGCTGGGTCAGCAAGCTGGAGACCCAGGAGAGCCAATGATTTTATTCTAATCTGATTGTAAAGGCCTGAGAATCGGGAGAGCTGATGGTGCAAGTTCCAGTCTAAAGGTCAACAGGCAGATGAAGGAAAAACCAATGTTTCAGTTTGAGTCCAAAGGAAAAAAAGCCAATGTTCCAGGTTGAAGGCAGTCAGGCAGGAAGAATGCCCTCTGCTGGCTGCATGGAGGTCAGTGTTTGTGTTCCAATGCAGCCTACAACTGATTGGATGAGGCCCACTAAGCTTAGGTTGGGCAGTGCGCCTTACTCAGTCTCCTGATTCAAATGCTAATCTCTCTTTTATGTTGAGAGAGAGTCTCCCTATGTTGCCCTGGGTAGAGTGCTGTGGTGTCACAGCTCACAGCAACCTCCAACTCTTGGGCTTAAGTGATTCTCTTGCCTCAGCCTCCCAGGTAGGGACTACAGGTGCCCGCTACAATGCTTAACTGTTTTTTGTTGCAGTTGTCTGCTGTTTAGCTGGCCAGGGCCAGGTTTGAACCTGCCACCCTTGGTGTATGTGGCTGGTGCCATAACCACTGTGCTATGGATGCCGAACCTCAAATGCTAATCTCATCCAAAAATGCCTTTATAGAAACACCTGCAAAATGTTTGACCAAATCCCTGGGCACCCTGTGGCCCAGTCAAGTTGACATGTAAAATTAACCACTGCACCCCTTTCTAGCTCAGCATGTGTTATGGGCTGAATTGTGTCCTCCCAAGAGAAATGTTGAAGTCCTAACCTCTGGTTCCTCCTAAATGTGACCTTATTTGGGAATGGCTTCATTGTAGATGTAATTATCAAGACGAGGCTCTACTAGACTAGAATGGGCCCTTCATACAACACAGTATTCTTCCAAGACATGGATGTCGTGTGATGACAGGAGGAGGGATTAGATTTGTGCAGCTGCAAGTCGAGGAATGTGATCATGCAACCCCAGAAGCTGAGAAAAAGACATGGAACAGACTCCCCCCCAGAGCCTTTGGAAGGAGCCAACTCTGCCAACATCTGTCAGACTTCTGGCCTCCAGGACTGTGAGACAATAAATGTCTATTGTCTCAAGCCACCCAGTTTGTGGCACTCTGTTAGAGCAGCCCTAGAAAATTACTTTAGTGTGTGACAGTGGCAAGCTTTGTGTTGCCGTGAAGGGTGTCCACAGACTCTCTGAGGGTGACGGCACAGACTTGGAAAAACCTAAGTCTTTGATGCATTTGTTCAACTGCTGAAATTAACCAGCAGCTAAACTTTAACTGCTAAACTTCTTTATATAAATGTAAATAAAGTAAATGTGAAATGGTATGTACCCTTATTGTTTCAACCATTTGAGATTGAGTTTCCTGATATTTGTAGACAAATACACCCAACTGATGGGTGGATCATGCACCTTCCCCAAGTCCTGGCTCCCTGCTCCTCTGTTCCTGGTCTCAGATAATGGCGCCACTTCCCTCTCAAATCCCCAAGGAAGAAATCTGGCTGTCCTTTCCAGTGCTTTCTTTTCTCTCCTCCTCCCAACTTGATCATGCATGAGATTCTGCCAATATCACCTCCTCGTTGGGCCTGTCCTGCTGTTACTACCTTGGTACCAGGCTTCCCTCACATGTTAACACAACCGCTTAACTGGGCTGGCTGTCAAGCCTTGGTCAACAGAAGTCATCCTCCTCACCACAGACAGAGGGACACCCTATAATGTCACTCTCGTTGCCTTTAGGAAAAAGCCAAATCCAGGCTCTTCAGTACAACGTTCAGTGTCACTCATGACGTGGCCCCAGTTGCTACTTCAGCCTCATCTTATCACTCAGACCTGCCAGCTGCTGGGGCAATTGCTGTTTCTCTCACTTCAGGACATTTGCTTCGGTGGCTCCCTCAGCCTGAAAGACCACTCCGCACTCTCAGCCTGCCTAGCACGGACTCATCCTGCAGGTCTTGGCTCAGCCACTCCGTCCTCTGGGGGGGCCTTTTCTAACTGGTGCTATTATTCTTTGGTTGCCTATTTTCAGATTCTAGAGTAACACTGGTGCTAAAAGGATCATGGCTTGCGAGGCCTGGTGGCACCAGCAGCTGGCAGGGAGTGAGGGGATGCCTCATATCTGCAGCTAAGACACCAGAACCTTGGAGAATCCCTCCTCGTCCTAGGCTTTGGTCGCTCTGTCTGCAGGCTGGGAGGTGGGGATGGCAGTGGTTTTCAAACTACATCCTCAGAGCCTTAGGAATTCTAGCAGAATTGCCCAAGTGAGGGGCGAAAAGACAAAGACAATTCAGGACCCCATGCCTGAATTAATTCAGGTCTCTGCTCATATATGCATTAGTCACTGTGGTTTTTTAAGATTCTGTTTTAAAACAAAGAGGAATTAAGAGCTTAAACATATTAGAAAATCACTTACCTTTCAGAGGTGTCCAACTTTTCAGTTTCTCTGGGGCATATTGGAAAAAGAGTCATTTTGGGTCCCACGTTACATGCACAAACACTAGTGAAAGCTGATGAGCCAGAAAAAATGAAAAGGTCCATGCTGAATCTGTGTGATATCCACCACCACAGAGCAAAGCAGTCCTCACATAATCCATGCGCAGCCCACTGGCTGCCGGGTGGATGCTCCTGTAAGGGCTTGCCCAGCTCAGACATCTGTTGTCACACACTCCCTGGAAGAAGAAGTGACATGGTTGAGGGAACAGAGAGTCTCGTGGCAAGGTTGATGAGGGCAAATGAGGGGGTGACTCAGGCTGGTGGCTTTGGCCCAGTCCAGGTTCTGTGGAAGTGAGCGGCTGTGTGATAAGCCTGGATTTTCGGGCCAAAAGGGCTAGGCCTGATGGACTCCCAGCCAGGGATTCACACCGTGGATACTCAGTGGAATCACCTGGAAGATTTTCAAAACTACTGAAGACAGGAGCCCCTCCCCAAACACCTGGATCAATCTCTAGGGGTGGGGCGAGGCATGTGGGGGACTCTGAAGCCCCTAAAATGTGAAAAGGAGGGACTATGATTGTCTTGCTTCCCACTGTGGTCCTGGTGCCCAGAGAAAGTGATCAGCGGGCATAGGCAACAGCAGACACTTGTTGAGTAAATGAGGAAGTGAGTTTTGTGTTAGCAACTTGCCGTAGTTTGGATATTTGATCTTCTAAACCTCATGTTGAAAGTTGACCCCAAATGTTGAAGGACTAGTGCGAGCGGTGTGGGTCATGGGGTAGCTCCCTTAGGAGGGGATTGAAGCCTTCCCAAGTGAGGTCGGGTGGGATAGTGCCCAGTGACTACTCACTCCATTAGTTCTGGATAAGAACTGGCTGTTCAAAAGAGCCTGACAGGCCTTGGCCAGCACGATGTATTAGGGCTATAAATTAGAGATTGGCAACAGCTGCGGTTAGAGCAAAACATTACTGCTAGTCATTAGGGATGGTCCACAGCTGGGGCTTGGTCTAGGGTGTGGGCTCTGGCTAGGGCTAAGTAATAGGACTAAAAATTAGTGATTGGCTATAGCTGGGTTTAGGGCTGGTGATTAGGGATGGGCTATAGCTGGAGCAAGTGCCAGGGTGTGAGCTCCGGTTATGGCTAGGTATTATGGTTGGAAAATAGGGATTTGCTACAACTGGTGTTAGGGCTAGTAAAGGGCTAATTATTAGGGATGGGCTACTGCTGGGGGCCTCCTAGTGTGTGGGTTCTGGCTAGTGCTAGGTGTTAGGGGTAGACATTAGGCATTGGCTACAGCTGGGGTTAGGGCTAGTGATTAGCAATGGCCCTAATTGGCTAGTGCTAGGGTGTGGGCTCCGGCTAGGGCTAGGGCGAGGTATGAGGGTTAACACAGAGGGACTGGCTACAGCTGGGGTTAGTGTTAGGGACTGGGGCTAGGGAATAGGAAAGGCTGCTGCTGGGTCACTGCTAGTGTGGGGGTTCTGGCTACTGCTGGGTGTTAGGGGTACAAATTAGCCATTGGCTGGGGTTAGACCTGGTGATTATGGGCTACTGCTGGAGCTAGTGCTAGGCTGTGGGTTCTGGCTAAATGCAGGTATTAGGGCTAGAAATTTGGGATTGGCTATAGCTGGGTGGCCTAGTGATTAGGCTAGTTATTAAGGATGGGCTACTGTGGGGAACTGCTAAGGTGTGGGTTCTGGCTAGTGTTAGGTATTGGGGGTAGAAATTAGGGATTGGCTACAACTGGGGTTAGGGCTGTGATTAAGGCTCTTGGTTAGAGACGGGCACACACAAAAAAGAGTCTGACATCCAAGGCTCCACCGGCCCATCCAAGTGATCTCTTCCTTCCTTCCTTATCCACCATGAGTAGAGGCAGTCCAAGGTCCCCACCAATGCAGATGCTGGTACTATGCTTCCCGTGCAGCCTGCAGAACTGGCAGCCAAATAAACCTCTTTTCCTGTTCAATTCCACAGCCTTCGGTACTCCTTCAGAGCAATGCAAAATGACTAAATGCAACTAACAGGCTTATCTCTTCTTATTTGGGCTTGCTGTTTTTTCATATGTAAAATGGGAAAAGTAGTTTCTACTTGGATGTGATGCTTGGAGAATGAGGACTATGTCAGATACCTTGCAGAGCCCATGGCACAAAGTTGTTGATGGTAAATAATGCACAATCATTGGTGGCAGTTGATAGTACTCACAGTCAGACCCCCTAAATACTAGGTTTCAATCTGGCTGCCTTGTAACAGTCAGGATAGACTAAATTTTGCTATGGTGACCAACCATCTCCAAATCTTGAGGGCATAATATAGTACAGGTGTGTGTGTGTCCACATGACTTGCCCATCACAGGTCAGCTGGGGGTTGTCAGAATTCTGGTCATATGGAGCACTGCTGGTCATCAGGAGGAATAATTGAGCTCCTTCCCCTGGCAAACACTCACCCCAGAAGTAACCCACAACTGATCGGCCAGAACTAGTTACATGATTCCAACAACTACAGAGACCAAGGAGGTACAGTTACAGTTTGTGCCCAAAAGGCAGAGAATGAAACTTACATTGAGAAGCAACAGTGATAGCACCATTGCTCTCTCCAGTCATGCGCGGCTCCACACACACTTCACTCCCACAATCACAGCAAGCGCTGAGACCATTTAAGGAGCAAGTTGCCCCCAGTGTTTGCTGTACTTGGACACCCAACGTTACTATTTCTTTCTTTTGAAATCAGTACTCAAGTAGAATTTCCAGACCACTTAATGAGCTATAATTTACAAATGCGATATAATGTACTTGTCTCACACGTACAATTCAACACTCTTTGGGAAATTTGTAGAGTAGTGTAGGCATCACTGCAATCCACTATTTCCCACGTCCCCCAAGATCTCTAATGTCGCCACTCACACCTTCAAGTACTATTAATCTATTTTCTATTTCTACATACTTCTGAACATTTCATGTGAATGAAATCATACATTGTATAGTCTTTTGTGTCCAGCTTCTTTTCTTTTCTTTTTTGGTCACCCTGGGTAGAGTGCCATGGCATTATCATAGCTGACAGCCACCTCCAACTACTGGGCTCCAGAGAACCTCTTGCCTTAGCCTCTCATCCAGCTGGGACTACACGCACCTGCCAAACCTCCCAGCTAGTTTTTTTTTATTTTCAGTAGAGATGGGTGGGGAGTCTCGCTCTTGTTCAGGCTGGTCTCAAACTCCTGAGCTGAAGAAATCCTCCCCCCTTGGCCTCCAAGAGTGGGGTTGCAGGTGTGAGCCACTGCGCGGGGCCATGTCTGGCTCCCTTCACTTCTCATGATGGTTTTCAGGTTCATCTGTGTTGTACGTAGCATTGCAGGAGTTTCACAGGATTTGGGAGCCTAATCAGGGAAAAAGATATGACCGTGAGAGGCAGTAAGACAGGACAAACTTCATGGACTGGTGTTTAGACATGAGGGAGCAGACCTTCACAGGATGAGACCAGGCAGGAGATGAGACCATCATCCAGGAGAGGAGAACAAGGAAATTCCTGAGGAAGAGCCAGGAATAGACAAGGGTTTAGAGTGGAGTTGGAAGTGAAAAGTTCTACATTCTTCTTCTTTTTTCAAAATTGTTTTGGCTATTCTGAGACCTTTGTCTTCTCATATAAACTTGGATCAACTTGTCAATTTCTGAGGGGAATCTGAAATTTTACTAGGTATTTCTTGGAATCTACAGATGAATACAGAGATGACTGATGCCTTTATCAATGCTGGATCTTCCAGTCCATGAACACAGAATGTCTCTCCATGAATTAATTTCTTCCTTAATTTCTCTCACTAATGCTTTGTAACTTTCAGTGCACAAGTCTTGCCTTTATCAGTAAATTTATTTCTAAATATTTTATCCTTTTTGATGCTACTGTAAGATGGTTTTCTTAACTTTATGTTGTGGATTGTTACTTGTTACTATGTAGAAATACGATGATTTTTGTACCTTGACCCACTGCACTTATACGTTAATTCAAGTAGTAAAAAAAAATATTGCATGGATTCCTTAGGATTTTCTCCATGTGCAGTCATTTGCTCTTTAAATAAAGATCATTTTGGCTCGGTGCCTGTGGCTCAAGGGGCTAAGGTACCAGCCACGTACACCTAAGGTGGCGGGTTCGAATCCAGCCCAGGCCCACCAAACAACAATGATGGCTGCAACCAAAAAATAGCCGGATGTTGTGGCGGGCACCTGTAGTCCCAGCTACTTGGGAGGCTGAGGCAGGAGACTTGCTGGAGCCCGGGAGTTGGAGGTTGCTGTGAGCTATGATGCCACTGCACTCTACCCAGGGGGACAGCTTGAGGCTCTGTCTCAAAAAAAAAAAAAATCATTTTACTTCTTCCTTTCTAATCTGAATGAATTCAATGAAAATTTTTGCCTTATTTCACCAGCTGGAACCTCTAGCCACAATGTTAAAGAGAAAATGGAAAGAGAGAACATCCTGGCTTTGTTCCTGATCTTGATGGGAGAACATTAAGTCCTTCACCATTAAGTATGATATTAGCCTGAAATTTGTCATAGATCTGCTTTATTAGGTTAAAAAATTCCCTTTCTACTCCTGGTTTGTTGAAATTTTTTTACTTGAATGAGTGCCGGATTTTGTTAAATGCTCTTTCTGCATCTCTTGAGATAATCAAATAAATAAAGGCTTTTGTCCTTTATTCAGTTAGTATGGTGCATTACATTAATTAATGTTCAGATGTTAAACCAATCTTGCAACACTGAGATAAATCCCACTTGGTTACAGTGCATGATTCTCTTTACGTGTTTCTGGATTCATTTTACTAATATTTTGTTGAGAAGTTTTGTATCTATATTCATGAGGGTATTAGTCTGTAGTTTCATTTCCTTGTAATCTCTTTGTTTGAGTGGCATCAGGGTGATGCTGGCTTCATAGAACGATTTGGAAAGGGTTTCCACTCCTTGTATTTTCTGAGAGGCTTTCTGAAGAATTGGTATTATTTATTATTTAAATATTTGAAAGAATTCACCAACGAAGCCGTCTGGCTCTGAGATTTTCTTTGTGGCCAGACTTTAAACTCCTTATTCAATTTCTCTTTTTATTATACATCTATTCAAATTTTTTTTTTCTTGAGTTCAATTTGATAATTTCTGTTCTTCTAGGAATTTGTTGATTTCATTTAAGTTATCCAATTTGTTGCCATAACATTGTTCACACTAATTCCTTGTAATTCTTTTAATTTCTATGGGTTAGGGAGTGATACTCCCATCTCTCAGTCCCAATTTTCATCATTTGTGTCTTCTCTCTCTCTCTCTTCCTTCTTTGATCAGCCTAGCTAACAATTTGCCAATTCTGTTTATTTTTTTTAAATAACCAAATTTTGGTTTCATTAATTTTTCAGTTCTGTTCTTGTCTCCTGTGTCATTGATTTCCACTGTGATTTTCATTATTTCTTTTTCTGCTTGCTTTCAATTTTGTTTGCTCCTTTATGCTAGCTCTTAAGATGGAGATTCAAGATACTTATTTGAGGTCTTTCTTCTCTTGTAATATGAGCCTTTAAAATCATGACTTTTCCTGACAGCACTGCTTGAGATGTACTCCATCAATGTTTGCTCTGTTGTGTTTTCATTTTCATTCATTTAAAAATATTTTCCAGCTTCCCTTGTGATATTTGCCTTGGACTCGTTGATTAGTCTGAAATGGGTTCTGAAAGTATTCTGCAATTTAATCCTCTCACAAGTCCTTCCCCACCCAAGAATAATTATTGTTTAACTTTCTAATAGTTGTGGATTTCCCAGTTTTTCTCAAGTGAGGATATAGAATTTAATTCCTGTAGTCAGACCCCTCCCACTCAGCACCTTCCGTATACCTTCCCATTGCCTCTGAATTTCATTGTTTCAGACAAGGAGTCAACTGTTGATTGTATTGTTGTCCTCTGTACATGTGATGCATCTCATATTTTCTTTTAGTCTTGTCTTAATCTATTAACAGTTTGTTTATTGTGTATCAAGATGTAGATCAGATCAGAGTTCATGGAGATTCTTAAGCGTGTTGATTCGTGTTTATCAAATTTGGAAAAATTTTGGTGACTTTTTTCTTCAAATGCTTTTACACCCTTTTGTTCAATCTCTCCTTCTAGGATCCCCATTACATGCATGTTGGCACGCTTGATGGAGAGTCACACCTCTCTGAGTCTTTATTCAGTTTTCAAACTTTTTTTTCAGTTCTTCAGATTGGATAATGTTTGTTGATTTCTCCTCAAGTTCACTGATTCTTTATGATGCCATCTTCAATCTGATTTTGTGCCTATTCAGTAAATTTTCTATTTCTCTTTCTTTATTTTTCAACATTTTCAACTCCAGATTTTCCATTTGGTTCTTTTCAAAATATAATTTCTGTCTGTCTATTGGTATTGTCTGTTTGATGAGTCATTGTCATCATATCTGACCTTAACTCTTAAAATATTTACTCTAGCTTTTGAACACATTTTTACTAGCTGCTTTTATTTTAATTAATTAATTCTTTTTTATTCATGCTAAGACCAACATCTTAGAGGACTTCTCAGAGACAGTTTCTATTAACTTTTTTCTTGACGTTTTCCTACTTTTTTGGTTGTTTTTTTGGGGGGGATATATTGTAATTTTTTATTAGAAACTAGACATTTTAAATTATATTTTAGTGACTCTGAAATCTCACCCCCTCTCTACTGTTATTTATTTATTTTTTTTGGTTGTGTATTGTCTGGACTTAAAAATTCTCTCTACTATTGTGTGTGGCTGCCAATGCTTCTGTAAAAATTCTCTTTTTTGTTCCTGTTTTTATTTAATTATCACTTGTGTTTCCTACTGCTAATCCTTGGTTCATCAGAGTTCACTAATTGATCCGAGGCTGTGTTCAAACCTATTGAGCGAGTAAGGCCTCTACTCTTTCCTTATCAATCACTGTATAGATTGGGATTTAAAGATTTAAAGTACAGGCAGTTTACAGTTTTGTCCTTACTCCTACCTTCCTGAGCATCTGTGTCTTCTCAGCTTATGCACAAGATCTCATGTCATCCAGGAGTGTGTCAAGAGCTGGAGTCCTTATAAGTCTTTTCTGAGCATGCCCTGAGCCTTGCACATAATCATAGCCTTTCAGACTTAAAGGCTTAACCAGTCCCACTAGGGCTGTACAGTGTTTTAGGGACCCTGTCAAATTTCTGGCTATGCTTCCAGTCTGCTGCTTGCCCCAACCAGTATCACAACCTCAGACTAACTTCAACATTGGATTTCCTTATTGTTTGCCGATATAGTCACTACTGTGATTAAACCTCTACATGATAGCCAGGAGCGTGGGACTTTTTCTATGCTTTATTCCAAGTGAATTTAGTGCCCTCAAGCTTAAAAGCTATTAGTTTTCACAGCATTCTCTCACCTGGTAGACCTACTACAGTTATATAACTGAGGAGGTGATGGGAACAGACCCAGGCTTAAACATCATAGAGTCCTACTGCCTTCAGCCAAGTGTCAGTAGGTTTACTTGAAAGAACACTTCTCAATTTTTTTCATGTCATTCATCCATTTCCATTGTCCCAAAGTTGTTGTTTTTAACAGTTTTGTCTAGTTTTATGGTTTCTTTTGGGGGGGGCGTTGGGAGGGGGAATAATTTGCTGAGTTCTTTTCTCTACTTTTCTGGAAGTTCCACCTCTTCAATATAATTTTGTCAGTCACTCTATTGTGTGCTGTTTTGCTGTGATTGCCAACCAGAAACTCCATCATTTTCTAGCCAGAAAATACACCTAAGACAAAGTGGAGCCCTCTAACTCTCTTGTCCCAAATTTTAAATCTTGATGGGAATGATACAAAAACAGAAAATAAAAGGTTGTACCTCATTCATTTCAACAGCACCCTGAGAGGAATCTAAATTATTTCATGCTACCTACATTACTAGGACTCCTCTAGTTCTCACTGTATACAAAGCCTGGTTCTCTGGCCTTTCATCAATTCTACAAGGACCCCTGTGTCCATCCAATAAATACCTCTCCTTCTCAAGTTAGCCAGAGTCTGTTTCTGTTGCTTGCAAACAAAGAACCTGGCTGATACAGCTTTTCAAAGAGTGTGCAGAAGGGAATCTTCTAAAGACTCCAGATAAGAGGCCAATTATTCACTTGACAGTTTTTGGGATTGCTACAACACACGCGTGCCTGTGGGAAGCTCCTGTGCCGGCAGTATGTTGTGTGGCTGATGAAATCCCACTGGAGGGGCCAAGTCTGCACCTGTCACCAGCCACAAAGAGGATCCAATTTTTATCCATTTCATCTGGAGAACCATCTGGGCTGGGAATAGCAGTAATAATAACAAATCATTGTCACCAGATTTCCTGATAGATAGCACTTTTTCCTGTTGCTCTTGTTAAAAATCAAGTTTTCAAGTCTGCTGGTAAATAAGCAGCCAGCAGTAGTTATAAAAGCTGTCCTTGGCTGTCATGAGACAGAACTGGGACTTAGCCTAGGAATATGGCAAGGTGAGAATTGGTTTCTGGTAGTCTTTCCAGGAGGGTGGGGAAATATTTCTAGAAGGTTGTGGTACAAAGAGCCCTTTGAAAGAGTACTGAGTAGCAATTGGCTTGCTTATCAACATCATATGAGACAATAATTTTGAGTTTTGTTTGTCATGGGCCAGCAGTAGAATGTGGCCACTAAGAAATCGTTGTGCGGCATTAGCAGAGATACATTGTCTTAAATGAGGGAGGTGGTAGTGCTTCTCTGTTTCATCCTTCTCAGGTCAGAACACTCAAAGTCTTGCCTTCATTGTTGACATCACACATTTTACATGTTATAGAACAGAGGTTCCCCACCTGTGGGTCGCAACCCCTTTGTAACAATGAAAATACATCCTGCATATCAGATATTTACATTATGATTCATAACACTAGCAAAATTACAGTTATGAAGTAGCAACAAAAATAATTTTATGGTTGGGGGTCACTATAACATGAGGAATTGTATTAAAGGGTCGCGGCATTAGGAAGGTTGAGAACCACTGTTACAGACTAACCAGAACACATTCAGAGGAGAAAAACCACACCACGTATACACACTGGAAGGGACATTTAGCTTGGAGAGGATAAAATAAGAGGGTGGAGATAGCAGAGAAGGTAAGAGCTATTTCCATACTTCTGTAGGACTGACATCTAGAAGAAGCATAAAATCCGTTCTCTCTAGCGTAGTGCCTGTGGCTCAAAGGAGTAGGGCACCAGCCCCATATGCCAGAGGTGGCGGGTTCAAACACAGCCCTGGCCAAAAACTGCAACAACAACGAAAAAATCTGTTCTCTCTATTTCCAGGGTCCAATCTAGGATCAATGGACAGAAGTTACAAGTACCATTCTGCTTTATATGAAATACTTAAATATATTTCCACAAGGTCACCTAGAAAAGGGTTTTATAATGCCAGTCAAAGAATGTATAATTGTGAAGACAGAAAACTGTTAATTTATAAATACTGACACTGAAAAGTGTCAGTCAGGTGATAGCTGTAAGAATTATGTATAAATACATAAAGTTTTGTTCACTTACTCTTAAAAATTAAATGTAGTGATTCTTTCTCAAATTGTATCCCATAATAGCAAATACACATTTTCTATTTCAAAATCAATACAGGACAAACCCTATCTGTAAAAGAACTGTGTATGTTTTATGTGTATGTTAGCATTCATTTGCTTGAGGGTGTTTAGGATTTTTAAAGAGTTTGCAGAACCACATGTAAGAGCTCTGAGTCATGGAAGAAGATAATGGGAATACAATCTTAGAGAAGAAAGCAGATAGCGGACAAGTGAGAGGCTAATGGTGAACCTATAGGAAAGAGCGGGAGTTAGAAGAGCGAACAGCTCTATGACCATTAGTTAGAATGAGCAGAGGAGAATAATCCATTAGCTGCAATCAGGGTGGCTGCATGGGCACAGCATAGGAAATGTTAGAACTGTACGCACTGCATTGATCTGGGACGGTCGTGCTATACTGTACATAGCCAGGTTACGATCATCTGCAAGTCACGGGAGTAAGACTCAGGACCACGGTAGCTCATCCAGCACTTTTAGATCAATTAGAAAAAGGCATACACTGGGTTGGTACAGCCCTATAGGTGAATTGCCCGGGGAATAGAGGATGGGTTGGATTTCAGCTCTCTTACATCCCTTCTGCCAAGCATCTTTGTGTAGGGAGTGTCTGTACCCAGGGCCCTCCATAGTCATCACTTGACCTATTCATACATCTGAAGCCCATGTCTAGAATTCTATATCTAGGCTCTAAGGGTTGCATCAGAAGAGTGAGATTGTTCATTGTGTTTGGAATGGAATATGTCATACTATGTACAAATGGCAAAAAACATTCAGAGCTATCCAAATTTGGAATATGAGAGCAAGATTGGTGAAGCCAAGCCTGGGGAAAGTGATTTTCAAACATTAGCATGTATCAGAACTACCCAGAGGCTGCAAACACTTATGGCTGGGTCCTGCTTTCATAGTCTCTGATTTAGTAGATGTTCTAACATTAGGTGTTCCCAGATCAGGCTGATAAGGCTAGGACCACACTTTAGACAGTCATTTGCAAACTTTAATGTGGGCATAAGTCACGTGGTGGTCTTGTTACAATGCAGACCCTAGTGAGTCTGGGGCGGTGCCTGAGATTCTGCCTTTTTGAGCAAGTTTCCAAGTGTTGGCCCAGAGACTAAGCTCTGAGTATCAAGGACCTCCGATTGGTTGCATGGCAGATGCTAAGCCTGAAGTTGCATCACTAAATATCTCAGCTATAGAGACGAGAGGGCTGTTGGGCAGGGACCCAGGTAGCTCACTCATCCATCCTACAGATGTGAGCACTGACTGTGCCCCAGGTGTTGTGACAGTGCTGGGACCCAGCGTGAACAAAGCCAAGTCCTTGCTGTCATGGAGTTCCATTCCAGAGATCCAAAGTCACGTTTATAGCTTACTCCATACTCTGTCAAAGGATTCCTTTGGTGTGCTTCGATGTTTCATACTAATACTTACCCGGAGGAATTAGAAAGATAAAGGACTATAATAAGTTACAAGACATTTTTATTCCCATTTTAAGAAGTATAAACATTTCTTAGACTTCTAAATCAATTTTTTCAGAAGATATACTTATGTATATTACATACTTATGTAAGCATACTCATTTGTACTTCCTTCAAATAATTTCTAACAACGTACACACTGAGCCACGTTTTAACGTTATTGTCCTACGGAGATATAGACAGAGTCATATCTGAACGTTGGCTTTTAAACTGGGGTGATTTAAAAATTTGGATCAAGCCAGCATTGAGGGGAGGTATACAGTATTTGAAGGGAGCCAATGGAGGATTTCCACTGCCTTCTGGTTTCTTCCCAGGGAAGTCTGGGTGAATGGGAAGGAGACACCCAGTAGATCAATAGTCCAGGTGAGGCCAGGAAGGATAATGGCCAGGAGTGTGGGTTCAGATCTCATCCTTATATTTCACAAATGACTTGGTAATTATAACCATGGCAAGTTACTTCACGTCTCTGATGCCTACTCGCTTCATCTGAAAAGGGGAGAGAAAATCCACCGTGCAAGGTGGTTGAGAGAATGAGTGAAATAAACGTATGCATGACTCATGGTGAACTCTCCACAAACAGTAACTTGGTGTCAGGCTGGAGGTGGACCAGAACGTCATTGTAGTTCAGTACTATTTTTGAGAGAGATACGTAAGCAATGTAGAGGAATAGCATGGCTCTGAATGTTCTTTCTCCTTTGCTAACTCTTCAGAAGGAGGCTGGGAATACAATAGCAGGTTTTTGTTGGGAAAAAGAGAAAATCACGAACCCAATAATAAAGGGCTGAGCTAGACATGAGTGGGAGAGGATTCTATGCTCCAACTAGTGTGAATTCCCTCTGAGGACTGGGGAATGGAGTTTTAAAATAGATGCACAAGAGCTTTGAAATGACAATATCAAAAGCTGGTGAAGTTGCGATAAAACTGCTGTCATGAGTTGCTGGTGCACTTTGGTGCTATCTTTTAGGAAAGTAATTTGGCAGCGTGGATTAGAAATTATGAAAATGTTCGTACTCTGTCTCCTAATTATTCTCCTTTTGGAAATTTATTCTAAGGAAGTAATCCAAAGAAAAAAAACAAGGAAGGTCATTATTTGTAGTACTTTTGAGGGAGAAGAACAAAAAATTCAGAAAGCAGCTTAAGGATATCTGTGAAGATTATGTAGCAATGTGTCCCAGTCACTATTGGTGCAAACCAAAATTACCTTAAAACACCACAGCTTTCACCAGTCATTTTCTTTTGCTCACAGTCGAATGGGTCAGGAATTCAAAAAGTTTGGGAAGTTCTTACTCGTAATCTGTCATGATTTGTATTCCGGCCTTGGTGGAATGTAGTCACCCAATAGCTTGCCTGGGCTTGTCTTCTAAGATGGATCACTCATGGGACAGGCAGTTGGTGCTGGCTGCCAGGCAGAAGCCCAGCTGGTCTGCCAACCAAAGCACCTAACTCGCCTTCCCTATATACCATCCTCAGGGTAATCAGACATGGCTCTCTTTTCTCCCAGAACGAATATCCCCAGAGTACTAGATAGAAGCCTAGTAGCTTTTTCTGATATGATCTTGGAAGTTATGCAACGTCATGTCCACTGCATTCTGTCATTACAAAGGAATCACTCGGGTTGACCCAAATTCAAGGCGAAAGGATACAGACTCCATTCCTCGATGACAGCACTGCCAAAGGAATTAGGACGTGTTTTAGAATTGCCACAGTCTCATCTGCATTCCTCCCACCTGCATAATACCCTCCCCCTATCGCGATTTCTCAAAGACTCAGCATTGCGCTCAAGCTTGAGGTTCAGGATCCCATTATCTCAGTCAAGATCCTGGTGTCACTGAGTCTGCTCAAGTATCTAAGACCTGGGGACGACATCAAGGGACAGAATAAATGCAGCAGACACCCACATTTCAAAAAGGGAAGGCGGGATGCACATACCAGCCACTGGTCCACAGAAATTTGAAACGCAGTGGGGCACATGTCACTAATTCTTGAGTAGGGCTCAGGACTACTCTTGAGAAACTGTTCCCCAAGGCTCTCAGCTTCCTTGTCTGGCTTCTCATCTTTCCTTTTCCACAGAGAACAGCCCATGACTACAGCCAGGCAACTTTCACATCCTGCTTCTTTCCCAAAAGGTTGGGGATCCAAAACTCTTCTTTCTGTGTTGCTTCTGTTTCTTTCAGCCTGAGGTGGTATTACTTCTACCAGAGTTACCAGCCACTGTTAACCGGAATGGCCATTTCCTGCAGGGCACTGTTGGTCAGACCCTAACAAGACTGGATGAGCTTATGTGCCAACATCTGGAGATTATTTATTCACCTCCAAGGCTACTGTCATAGATAAGCTGGGGAATTGTACTCCATGATATTGGTCAAGGACCCAGGGCACTCTGTGTACCCAGTGAAGTGTTGACTAACTATAAATTCAATCTGGAATAAAAATGCTTTGAAGATATCATCATTTTAAGATAGGAAGATATTGTGTAATCTTGTAACCTATGAGGAGGAATCTCTTTAATGTATACTATGTTGAGTAATAACATTGCTGATGTTTACTTTTACTGTGAGAATTTAAACAAAAAACAAAGAGAAAGGGGAGGACAGAGTAGGCAGGGGACAGCCTCGCTGCTCTCTAGAATTGCTGGCTTGTCTATAAATAAAAGAGAGACCATTGATCACTCATCTGCTTCTCCATTGACTGACCTGGGTGACAGGCAGATGGATTCCTTGGTATGGCAACGCCGGTGTAATTCTCTTGAAAATTTTATCAGTTTTTATGAATCTTTCTAGACTTCCCTTCATTAGATAAATATCATAAAGGGTTTTCGAGAAAGCCCTTGATCTTTGACTCTCTGTAAGGCTGCTGAGGGGCAATGCACTTCAGAGCCTAGAAGCTCTTTTATTTAAAAGGATGATCTACAAAGTATGGTCTTAAGATCCTTGGATACTTTTTAGGTAGCTGAGACGATCTATGAGATACCACCTCAAGTCTTTCTGAATCCTAAAGAAATGTTCTCAAGTCACTCTTCCTGGCTTCATTTTTACCCCATGCCTACATTTTCCTGAAAGAGCTCTGGATTTGATCATTTCCTTGAGTCCCTTTTTTACTTTGTGGATCTTTCGCTGGCTGAAAATATTCTCTTGGGCATTTTATATTTCTTCCAAATTTCATTTGAAAATGAAATAGTTGACTTTTTTTTTTTAGCTTATCTGTTTTTATCTCTCTGCTCTCATTTTGTTATAGGCAGCTAGAATAAACCAGGTGGCACATTAAACACTGCCTGGCATTGATCTCAGTTAGGTGATCGAGTTCCTTTGGTACATTTTCCATTTTCCACATCTCATAACACTTTCCTCACTTTCCCTAAGTCTTCCCTGACATATTGCCCTTCTCAAGGCTCATCAGGTTTCTCCAACAGACTCAAGGCCCTTTCAGCCCTCTGCTCCCCAGTCTCCAAGTCAATAAGATGTGGTGTAGGCTTTTATTATGGCAGCCTCTCATTTCCAGGTACCCAAATTTGATTTCGTTACTATTGTGAAAAATTTCCTTAAAACTACACCTAGTCATTCACTAGGTGTCGAATATAAATGTCTTAACACAATAACTAAGAAAATGCCACGAAGGCTGTGTTGACCAGTTTGATGAAAGCGTTTCAAATTGTATGTAAAACCAGCACATTGTACCCCATGATTGCATTAATGCACACAGCTAGGATTTAATAAAAAAATGTATAGTGGCTTAAAGTAACCATTTTGTTTTTTTGGTTTTTTTTTTTTTGGAATTTTGTGCATCAGGAATTTGAAAGAGGCTCAGCTGAGCAGTTCTCATTTGAGGTTACTCATGCAGTTGCAGTAAGATGTCAGTTGGAGCAGCAAACATCTGATGACTGGACCGGGCTGGCCGTCCAGTGGCTCATGCTTATGCTTAGGACTTCATGCTGCTGTCAGCCGTGAGCTCAGCTGGGCTGTCATCACAGCATCTACAAGTGAGCTCTCCAGCACAGCGGTCTCAGGATACTTGGCCTTCTTACATAGGCCTGTTTTCTCCCGAAGCTAATATCCCCCAACAACCAGGCAGAAGCTGCAGGGCCTTCTCTGACCCAGCTTTGAAAGCTAAACAGCACCACTTCTGTGTCATTCTTTTGGTTCCAAAGTTATCACTGAGCCCTTCCAAGTTCAACGGTAGGGGACATAGATACAACCTCTCCATAAGAAGAGTGACAAATAATTTGCAGATACGTTTTAAAACTGCAGACTTAAACGACATCTTAAATTCTCTAAGGTTAAGTATTAAAAGCAGAATATACGACAGCACGTACACTGAGACAGAAGCAAGACCCAGGAATGGACGTGCAGAAAAACATTGAAAAGGAATAAAAAACTGGGGGCGTCCCACTTGGATCCACCCCTCCACAGCTGGAGGTTCTGGTCCCCCTCTTCTGTTTACCCTCTTTGGCTTATCATGCATATCAATCTTTCTCTCTGTCATAAACTGTCCTGTTGCTTAAGAAAAACAGAAATGAAAAATTATTGTAATGATCTTGCTCTTGTGGATGATTTTTCTCCATTATTTCATAACAGGGAAGAAAGAAGAAAGCAAAGCAAAGAAAATTTCTAAGTCAGTGGTTCTCACCCTTCCTAATGTTGTGACCCTTGAATACAGTTCCTCATGTTGTGGTGACCCCCAACCGTAAAATTATTTTCGTTGCTACTTCTTAACTGTAATTTTGCTACTGTTATGAATCGTAATGTAAATATCTGATATGCAAGATGGTCTTAGGCGACCCCTGTGAAAGGGTCATTCAGCTCCCAAAGGGGTTGCGACTCACAGGTTGAGAACCGCTGTTCTAAGTGATTCTGTTTTTCTTCATCTGCTCCATTTTTTTTATGGTTTATCTATTAGAATGGATAGAAATAGAAAGCACATCGTGAGAATTGCTTGAAGCTGGGTTTGGAGGTGAACAGGAGTGTTGAGAACATGACCGGCTACATGTGGAGGCAGCCCTGGCTGGGGCGGGAACAGACTGAGCAGAGTTGTCTGCAGTCAATTAAGGGCCAGAAAGAAGCCCCGACCTGTTATCTCTTACTTACAGGATTGAGACTCCAAAGTAGGTTAGCATATTCCATGCCCATCCAATTCTGTTTGCCCCATGGCACCATTAATGGGAAAAATAGAGCAAACCATAAAACAGAAAAGTGGCACAAATCTGTCCAAAAAGAGGGTGCTTACATTCAGTCACTCCGGGTGATACGGGATCAAAAGCCATGGATGGATTATTGTTAAACTGTCCTCACCACACCCATCTTCCCTTCACATTCTGAAGACCCAAGAGCTTTCTTTTCTTTTTTAGAGACAGAGTCTCACTTTATCGCCCTCGGTAGAGTACCGTGGCATCACAGCTCACAGCAACCTCCAACTCCTGGGCTCAGGCGATTCTCTTGCCTCAGCCTCCCAAGTAGCTGGGACTAAAGGCGCCTGCCACAGTGCCCTGCTATTTTTTTGTTTGTTTGCAATTTGGCTGGGGTCGAGTTGGAACCCGCCACCCTTGGTATATGGGGCTGGTGCCCTACCTGCTGAGCCACAGGAGCCGTCCGCAGAGAGCTTTCTTGACCTACTTTTGCTCACAGGACCTGGGTCACACCACAGATGGGAGGTCTGTTATGATCTGAGTTGTACCCCCTAAATGCATGTGGCGAAACCCTAATCACCAACATGACTATACATGAAGTTAGGGGCTTTCATGATGTTACCATTTTAGGGCTTTGATCTGGCTTGCTCGCAGTTAAGAAGTTATCTCTAACTTTAGCTCTTTCACTCCTGGGCCTGCATGGATGCAGACTGATTGGTAGCTGGCAAAATGAAGTTATTTCTATAACTTCAAAAGCCCCACTCAGGCTCCCCACAAACTCAATGTTCATCCGCCTACTCGGAATCAATGACTCAGATTCCTACAACCTCACAGAGGTTTCTACTTTACCAGGCAGCTGTTTCCATAGGTTCAAAGTGGCTCTGAGCAGAACCCAAGACTGCAGCATCAGAGCACCACGTGTGGTGGGAGGCTCAGTGTGAGTCCTCAGAGCCCTGCTTTGTCCTCATGGCCTGGGTCTTCTCACTGAGCTGAATATTCCAAGTTTGCACTCTGAACTTGGAGCTTAAACTAGTGTGGGCTTGCTCGGCCAGCTAGAGGTGCCAAGCTGAGATTGGTGCCTCACCTTGAGATTAAACCCGTCAGGAAATCCAGGCAATTTGACAGTCAGCTGCTTAGAACAATTGGGTTCTAAACTAAACTTCCAATCTTGCACGGAAGAAAGCAAATCCTATTGCTGGTGACACGGAAAGTCTCCAAAGCCCTTTAATAAAGGAAAGAAGGGGCATTCTGTCAGGCCAAGGCTGGAGGATTGCTCCGGGTCTGGAGTCTGAGAGCAGCCTGAGCAAGAACAAGACCCCATCTCTACTAAAAATAGAAAACTTAGCCAGGTGTTGTGGTGTGCACCTGTAGTCTCAGGTCCTTGGGAGTCTGAGGCTGAAGGATCATTTGAACCTTGGAATTTGGGGTGGTTGTGACCTATGATGACACCATGGCACCTAAGGCAACGGAGGAACAGAGTGTGTATGTAAAACATGATACATAAATCAAAATAAAATCAAATAAAGCAAAATAAACAAAGGAGAGAAGGGAGCGTCTAGGATTTTTTTCCCAATAAGCCATGGATTCCTTCTTACTGAGGTCAATAGATCTCTTGCCACCAATCTTGAACTCTTGGTTCGGACACTAAGTTTCTTATAAAAACAGAGGGAATCAGGTTTTCTTGGAGGAATAGATTCATGACTGAAGCGTGACCTTTTCATACCTATTTCAGTGTGTCTCCTTGCACAACTGGCAACACTCGCTCTTGCTGACAAAATAATTGATAATCTTCTAATAAAAACGTCCGATTTAGAAATCATAAAAATGGGGGTGGCGCCTGTGGCTCAAAGGAGTAAGGTGCTGGCCCCATATACTGGAGATGGTGGGTTCCAACCCGGCCCTGGGCAAAAAAAAAAAGAAAGTTTAGGAATCATAAAAATGAAAAAACATCTTATCCTCTCATAATTCTTAATTTGTATAAAATTGGTGGGCTTCAGGAACAGGGCTTGCAAATGACAAGTTAATGCCCCCTCTCAGAAGAGCAGCTGAGGAGCTTCAGAGGGAAACTGTTAACCAACAAGAGAACTATAACTTCAAATAAGCCCTGAGCTCGTGTGTTTGCCCTAAAGATGAAGGTTTTGAGTATTGCCAAACAGCTGTTCAGTAGTGATGATTAATTTTATGTCAAGTTGGTGGGCTATAGTGCTCAGATGTGGACTCAAACATTATTCTGGATGCTTTAGATGAGAATGACTTTGAGATCAGAGGATGTTGGGTAAATCAGGTTTAGAAAAGAGAATATACGGAAGGAATAAAATTAAGGAGACAGGGAAACGGGCATAGATGTGGGGGGCACATCTTTAGCTGAAGCCCTGAAGAGAATGAAAGACCGGCCTCCCCAAGCAACAGAGACTTAAAGTGCAACATGGGCTCTTCTCTGGGCTCCCAGGCTGATGGCCTCTGGACTTGAACTCAAGCACTGGCCCTTCTTGTGTCTTCAGCCCGGAAGACATCAACTTCCTTCTACACCTCCCCCCAAGCATGCACATCTCACTGGTTCTGTTTCTCCAGCCAACTCTGACAAATGCGTTTCCCTGCCTCCTTAAATTTATTCCTTCCTTATATTCTCTTCCGAACTTTCACTGAACAATGGAATCAGCAGGGGAGCTTTAAACATCCAGATGCCTGGGGCCCCACCTCTGGAGAGTCCAGTTTGATTAGTCTGGGCTGAGGTCTCAGCATCAAGCTTTTAAAGGCGTCCCAGATGATCCTAAAGTGCAGATGGTCCCTGACTTACAACGGTTCACTTCACAACTTTCTGACTTTACAGTGGGTTTATTGGGATGTGACCCCATGATAAACTGAGGACCATCTGAGTTATAATGGTTCAACTTATGATTTTTTGACTTTACTGTGGGTTTATCAGGATGTAACCTGATGCATTTTGACTCACAATATTTTTAGTTTACAGTGGGTTTATTGTAGTATAACCCTCTCATATAAGTCGAGGAGCATTTGTACAAGCACAGTTGAAAAATGTTGTCTCAAGCTTTCTTGGTGACAATTTTTAAGTAAAAACTGGGCTAAAGTTCTTCGACTATCCTATTTCTGAATCAGCTGATTCAGGCCCTCTGCTGTGAATCTCACTCACCTTTATAAGACGTAAGCAGGACCATGATGGCCTAGGACTGGATTTTTTTCCCCACAATTTACCTGTGAAAGCTCTATAGCTTATGAAATGCAAATCACAACACTTCGTATTTACACAAATTCCTATTTTTAAAAGAAAAACACGTTTTTCAATTTCATTTCAAAGTTTTGTGATAATTCTTTGCTGCTGGCAAGTGGCTAGTTAATTTGCATCCATTTTATTCAAGGGAAAGAAGGGCAAAAAGATTTCTTTGTGCAGAATTCTTCCTAATAACCACAAGAGTCCAAGGAAGTAATAAATTACCTGTTAACAATTTCCTCCCATGGTGATTCTTACGAAGTCATGGAACCATGTCTGTTTTTACCAATGAGTAAAATGACATGTACATAAAGTTATGCATTAAACCCTGGTCTGTGAAGTAAAAGATTGTAAACTACCTAAGTGTCTACCATTGGGGACTAGTTAAAATATTACAGCACTTCCTAATATAGCATTCTGTGCTGTCATGAAGGGTTGAGAGGCTGCTCTTCAAGCTCTAATATGGAATGATCTAGTTGTAGAACCAGCTGGGACTGGGTCACTGGGGCAGATTCTTAATGTTTCTTCTTTGCAGTCAACCACCTTCCATAGCTTGAAATCAGCTGCGGTGGGAGTTACACATGGAAATCTTCAATGCTACGAGTCAGGGCACTTGTGATCCTATAAGAGCTGGTTGTTAAGCATTTACTAGTGGACCACTGAAAAATTCTCCAAAACTAACTGTCAAGTGAATATAGCAAAGAGCGGCATAGTGTCCATTGTATACCAGCAACTGTGTGAAAATAGGGGAAATTACCGTGCATTAAAATCCTCTGGATTTTGGCCAGGGCTGGGTTTGAACCCATCACCTCCAGCATATGGGGCCAGCACCCGACTCCTTTGAGCCATAGGCGCTACCCAAGGATTCCTCAAAATTGAAACCAAGAACTATCACATCACCCAGCAATTCCACTCCTAGATGTATACCCGAGAGAGAGGGAAACATGTCCACACAGAGCAAATGTTTAGAGAAACATCATGCTTAATGGTCAGCAGGTGAAAACAACCTAAATGTCCATCAGTGGCTGAACTGATAAACAAATGGTGATATAAACACAGAACAGTATTTGGCCATGAATAGTGAATGTTCTAATGGAGTGTTGAAGAACGCTGTAGTTTGTGCTTTTGTTTGTTTGTTTTGGAGACTGAATTTCTCTTCCTTGCCTGTGCTAGAGTGCCATGGGGTTGTCATAGCTTACTGCAACTTCACACCTCTGGGCTCAAGCAATCCTCCCGCCTCAACCTCCCGAGTAGCAGGGACTACAGGCATGCACCACTATGGCCAACTAATTTTTCTACTTTTTAGTAGAGGCATGGTCTTGCTCCTGCTCAGGCTGGTCTGGAACTCCTGAGCTCAAGCAATTCTCCTGCCTCAGCCTCCCATAGAACTAGGATTATAGGCGTGAGCCACTGTGCCCTGCCAAATGTTACGATTTGTATGAACCTCAAATGCTTTACGCTACGTGAAAGAAGCCAGACGCTAAAAGTCACAAACTGTATGATTCGTCTCATATGTTATATCCAGAAGAGGTGAACCCAGAGAGACAGAAAGCTGTTGAGTGGATGCTGGCCGATGGGGGATAGGGGACAGAGGGTGGCGGGTGATTACTTAATGGGTCATTTTGCTTTTTGTATTTTTTTCTGGGGTGACGAAAAAGTTTTGCAACTAACAGAACAGTAATGCTGGCCTAACCCTATGAATACACTAAATGCCAGTGAACTGTGCACCTCAGAACAGCTAGTTGTATTTGTTTAATTTTGCCTCAATTGAGAAACAAAAATGTAAACCTCTGGCTATACATAGAAACTGGCAAACTGTGTCCAGGGAGGAGAAGGATACCTGGGAGGCAGCACACCAGAGGGACTGTTCCTTGCATGCCTTTCTGCGCTTTTAAAATTGAGAAGGATAAGAGGGTCTATGACCATCTAACAGACATATACATCCTTTTTGTAAAGCCCAAAGTAAATGGGTAAGGAATGAGTTAGTGGCAAATCACAATTAATTTAGAATCTACAAACTAAGGCTCAGTTTTCCCAACATTGGTGTCTGATCGGCTCTCATTGGTGAGTCTTCCATAATCATATTTCACCAGGCAGGAACATCTTCCCCAGGAAGCCATGAGCACCTGGATTGACTCTGCCCTATGACTGGAGGATGCAGCTGAATGATGGGGAATTTGGCGGTAGAGTGGGCGAGCTGGTTCCAGGGAATGGCCATATGACCTTAGGTTGGTGTGTAACTTCTCTGAACCTCAGTTTTCTTCTCTGTTAAATGGGAACAACCAGATGGTATCGCAGTGGTACAGGGAATTAAGAAAACACGTGCATGTGCCCAGCACAGTGAGGACATTCAGCAATGCTGAGACTCTTTCTCAGAAAGCGGATGGTGCTGCAGGAGATGCTCCCTGGTGGTGCAAATCTTCCTACAAACCAGCCTGCTTTGTTCAACTGGTCCAGCACTAGCATCACCTATGTCTATATGATCCCTCTATTCTCTGTTTTTACAAGCCAAGACTGTATCACTGACATGGACAGTGAATAAAAAAGTAAAATAATCAGATTCTTAAAAGTAATGAAAGCTATGATTTATTGAGTGCTTACTTGGCGCCTCATGGTTTAAATGCTTTAGTCCTGACTCTTGCAGCAGCCTAGAAGCAGTATATTTCAGTCCTCATTTATGGGGCAGAGAGGGTCTAAGTCACCTGCCCATAGTCATATAATGCAGTGCTAGAGCAGGGATTTGAACCTAGGGCTGTCTGACTTTCTACTTGATCACATTCCATTCAAGAACCTACCTTGGCAATTGCCAAAGTCAAGACTTCTGGATGGTATGGACTTAAAAGAGCCATAGAATCCAGATGAAAGTTGGAAGAGGCCCCAAAGGTCATTGAGTCTAACTGTCACCTAACAAAGAACTCCACTTCGACGTCCCTAACTCTTTGACGAGTAGCTCATCACCTCATGTGACAGCCCATTCCATTTTTAGGCAATTCTAATTACTAGGAAGACTCATAATGTGCTATTTGCCAGTCAGATTCACCTGCTATTTTCATTACAACTTCATACGCCTTGATGAGGCCATTATTAAGACATCCTCGGCTGAAATCCTGAACTCCATTACCTCCTGGACTTGCAATGAGGCCCCTAACACCATTGCCAAATAAAGTTTCTCCAGAGCATCAGCAATGCAGACAAAGTCATGAAAGGGAGGTTGATTACTACTTCAAATGAGTCTGGGATAGGTGATTATCTCTTCCTGAGGATAGGTTATTCTGGGTGGGAGCTATTGTCACTCGGGACAGAGGTATAGCATACATTGCAGATGTTTAAAATCATCAAGAGTCGTGTGTATGCAACACAATTCCTTGGTTAATTAAAATGCTTCCAAAAAGCAACGAAAGCTGATTTTTGTGCTTCTCCTTCCTCCTGGTTTTCAGCTTCTTTGGCAGTTTTCTGTGGAGTGAAGGACGGTGAGTTCTCAATGATCAAATATGAGCTCATGTCGCCAGCTTTCCACAACATGAACTTCCTGTAAGATCCAACGACGGATCGTGGAGATTAAAAATGGATGAGAATTAAAAAGGGGAAATCCAAGGTCTTCTGAGTGCGCATCCGATTCTCTTCAGGGGAAGCAAAATATGTTTATGTGATTGTGTGAACTGCAGGAAACTAAAAGATGCCAGGGTCAGAAGAGTAATGGGGCCCCACTGGGATTTCAGATGGCAAATAGGATTGAGAATCTTAACTTTAATGAAGACAACAACAATCACATAATTAACACACACTGTTAACACCTCATTAGTCTCCCGGGGCTTAAGTTATGCTAAAAATAATCAACACATTCTGTTTAAATAAGGGGCTGTTACAGGTGGCCACAGCAGAATGAGGCCATTTCTCTACATTTTCTTTCAAATGCTTTAAAGCAGGACTTCTCTTTAGTCCAACGGGATGGATTATTAAAAACATATGTGGGGTTGCGAAGAGGAAATGAGTTTATTATTGAGAGTCTCTGGCTTTAAGCCTGACTCCAAAATCTTACACAACCCAGATCCTTAAAGTCAAGATTGTCCCCTAAATAAATCTGCTGTTGGGGCCCCGGTGTCGGCTCCACATTGAGCTATAAATGGGTAAGTTTTGTCTGGTGCCTCTTCTTCTCTTTCTTGCGACACTCTGAGCGTTAAAGCTCCTCTCACATGATTGCTTGAACAAGAGAATTTGGAAGAAGTGATGTTTCTTGATTTCTGAGCCCAGGAGCCAAGAGGGCCTGAAAGCTCTGGCCATGCCTTGAGCTCCCATGGATGAAGGCCAGTTTCCCCAGCTGTAGAACCAGGCCACATGGAGGGCTTTGGAGAATAACAGGTTATTCTGCGTGGGATGTATTCTCACTCGGGACAGAGATTAGGGTTAGGAGAGAGGCCACATGCAGCTACGGCCTAGACATTCCCCCAGTGGCAGCCCCAGCTGCCAACCAAAGATGACTAGAAGAAAGAATGCAAGTAAAACCATGGGAGGAACTGCCAGCCAACCCCCAGCTGCCCAGAGAATCAGGACATATGATAAAATTGCTATTGTTTTATTCTACCTAGATTAAGGTGAATGTTGAAAGGCAAAAAATAACCAAAACACCTTTTTAAAAGAATTATCCCTATTATGATGTCCCTTTTGCCCACCCTTAGCCCCCTGTTGTGGACTGAAGCTTTGTGTTCCCTCCTCCAAATTCTTATGTTGGATTCCTGAACTCCCAGTGGATGGTATTTGGGGGTGGGGCCTTGGGGAAGTAATTAGGTTTACATGAGGTCATGAGGGTGGAGGCCCTCACGAGAGGGTCAGTGTCCTTACGAGAAGAGGAAGAGAGACCAGAGGCCTCTCTCTTTCTTTACCACGTGAGGACACAGCAAGAAGGCAGCTGTCTGCAAGCCAGGAATGGAATCAGCAGATACCTCGATGTTAGACTTCTCAGCCTCCAGAACTGTGAGAAACAAGCATTTTTTGTTTAAACCAGCTAGGCTGTGATATTTTGTTATAGTAAGCTGAGCAGACCAAGAAGCACCACTCCGTGCCTTGCCAAGATATCTCCTAGCATGTTCAGGAAATTCATCCGCATGTGTTCATGGGTTTTCATGGAAGAGGTCTCCCTCCATTTCTTGAAGAAATAAATAAATCATGTTCACTGTGATGCTGGAATGAGCTTGGTCCTTCCTGACTAATTTTTTTGCTTTCTTTATAAAATCCCCAATGAAATAACTTCCTTAGTTCCTTAAAGAACTAAAGATAGATATCTGAACCAGCGTGCCAGACACCGCTGACTGCCTACCTACTACAATTTCCCTTTTCCTCTTTGTAAGACAAATTCTATTTTGTATGAGTAGCAATGTGTTCAGCTAAGAACATTTACTCTGCCGGAGCCCTCTGTGTCTGGGGATGCCCTGAGACACATGTTAAAATTGTCTCAGAAACAACGGCTGATACTTACCCTTTTATCTTCCTTCTGGAAATGAAGTGCCACGTCTGGAGGTGTGGAAATGACCTCGCAGCCATGAGGCAACAAGCACGAGGTCACAGGTCTATACACCGATGATGATGAGAAGGGAAGATGAGGAAGCCCTGAGCCCTGCCGGTGTAAGGGAACCACCCCAGCTCTGGACTTTTCTGTTCTATGTGACAAATGCTCAACTGTTTTAGCAATTTTTTGTCATATTTTCCATTATTTGCACTCAAAGGCATTCCTGGCAGATCTTCTTGAAGTGAGCCAATTGAAAACTGCAGTCTGATTTCTGGTGCCTGGAGTGGATAAAGGAAAAAGCATTCTTCACTGAACCTTGTCTAGATAAAGGCCAATTCTTCACAGGGTCCAACCAACTGTATTAATTTGGGCTGCATTAACTCGGCTTGCACTAACTTGCATAATCAAATCACAGAGGTTAAGAAGGCTGCAGGTGCGGAAGCATCAGGGTCTCCAGGACCCAGATGATTCCATCTCTCTGCTTGGCCATCCCTGGGGAATGCCATGTGCTGACTGAATGAGACTAATCAGGAATTTTCCTTGGCGACTCCCTGAATCCTATGGGGTGTAGTCTCAGGCACCTGAAAAAGAAATGGCTATCTGACAGAAAGGAAGGAGCAGGGATCAATAATCACAGGAAACCGACAATGTCTGCTAGACATGTTATAGCAGTATTTTGCAAAATGTGGAAAGTCCCCAAACACAAATGGATGATGATGACTATGCCAGCCTACTTACCGTCAACATTGGTTTGGACGGTTTTTTGGCTACTGTTTGGGAAAGGGTGGTTTCTTGTCCATTCAGCTAGCATTTAAGGCTTCCAACTGAATGATCTAATTCATTCATCCTATTCGACTGGTCTCATAACAGGAAGCAATTACAGTGTTCCAGGTGACCAAATAGCTCATTTACCAAAACAGAATAAATGAAAAAACAAACAATTCCTCCCTTCCCTTCCTCCCAACTAAGCCACGTTCAAGGGACAAAGGGTGGTGCTGAAAGAAACCCAAATTCTGTTCAAATGGAAAGGAAGAGATTCCAAAGTCTGTTTAATAACAAGACAAAGTCATGGATGCTTATTAGAAATGGGCTTGTTTTCAGCGGGGAGCTGATGTTCTTAGGGATTTTTAGAACTGGTGCATCACTGGGGAGGGATGTGAAACCCCATGGCGGGATCATGTGGTGCGTAGGCAGCTTCACAGGAGAAAATGTCCCCCTAGAACACTAATCTGCGTGCGCTTAGCCCACTGTGATATTCAGTGCTGCCTGAGCAGGAGAGAATACTTTGTAGTGCCAGAAACGACTTGCTATGTGTACAAAACTAGGACACAGCAGAGCGGCACTCGTGTCTTCTGTTGGGGAATAATGTCTTTCTTTTTTTCTTTTCTTCAAGACAGAGTCTCCCTCTGTTGCCCAGGGTAGAGTGCTGTGGTGTCATCATAGCTCACAGCAACCTCAAACTCTTGGGCTCAAGCGATCCTCCTGCCTCAGCCTCTGAAGTAGCTAGGACTACAGGCACCTGCCATGACATCCACCTAGTTTTTCTATTTTTAGTAGAGGTGCTGTCTTGTTCTTGCTCAGGCTGGTCTCAAACTCTGGAGCTTAAGTAATTCACCCACCTTGGCCTCCTAGAGTGCTAGGATTACAGGCGCTAGGAGTACTAGGAGCCACTGGGTTTGAACCCACCACCTCCAGTATATGGGGCCAGCGCCCTACTCCTTTGAGCTACAGGTGCCACCCTCAATTTCATTAATCTTTAAAACAAATCCTCTTTTGGTTTTTACATTTTTCTATATTGTTTACCTGTTATATTTTCTATTTTATTAATTTATGTTCCTTATTACTTCTTTCTTTTTACTTATATTAATTTTTTAGCTTCTTAATGTTTAAACCTTTCTACTGTATTTAATATATATGTTTAAAATTATATATTTTCCTCTGAAAACATCAAAGTTCTATCCTCCATGTTTTGATATGTTTCATTCATTATTATTCATATAGAAATATTTTCTAATTCCCTCTAGTTTCTTCTTTGACTCATAGGTTATTTAGAAGTGCATTGTGCAATTTCCATATATTAGGGAATTTTCTAGATATTTCATTCATTTCTATTTTAACTTCATATAACATACTACGAAAGGTTAACCTTTTAAATTTAATGAAACTTTTTTTGTGTGTCTACAATATGATCTATCTTAGTGAACATTCCACGAAACTTGGAAAGAATATTTACTCTGCATTTGTTGGGAAAATGCCATTTCAGTCATGTTAGTTGATAGTGTTGTTCAGCTTATCTATCAATGAATGAGAAAGTACATTGAAAAATGTATAATTATGATTTGTGGATGTGTTTATTTCTGTTGCTATTTTTTTCAATTTTTAGCACATTTGAAGCTTATTGTATTATTCTCATACATACGATTTAACATCACGATGTTGTCCTACTAAATGTGTCTTTTATCATTGTGAAATTTCTGGTTGCTAGGCCTGTCTATATCAGTAGTTTTTGTCTTTATGTCAATTTTTGCTGGATATCAACATAGCTACGCCCTTTTCCTATTTATTGTTTGCATGTACATCTTTATCTCATCCTTTTACTGCCAGGCTATCTGTGTCTTTTTACCTGACATGTATCTCTTTTAGGCTGTTTCAGATTTTGGAGCTTTTTGGATCAGGGATGCCCAACCTGTACTACTTCCTCATTACCTCTCCACTGTGTGGAGGGTGTCTTAAGACAGCCAGTCTTCCTTCTTTTCTCTCTAGGAAGGGCAGGGGGAGTGCGGCACAGCTCGGCCATGGCTGGGAAGCCCTGTGAAGAGGCTGGTCACTTTCTAAGATTGCTTCAACATCCTGTGAAATGAAATTCAACACACACCATCAGAGCTTCAACACAGAATCTTCTAATCTTCCAGATGCTGCCCCCCTGGAGAAACTTCACCTCTCTGGGTGACCTTGGTGGGTGATGGTGAGTTTGGAAGCTGTGATGAAAGTTGTGAGCCACTCTCCTTGAATACATCCCCTAAGAATGGCCAGAGCCATACTGGATTCATCTTCCCTGAGCAATTTTCTTCCCTGAGCCTTAAATCAAAGGCTTTTGAATCCTATCAGCATTAAACTTCCTAATTACTTTTCTAAATAAAGGCTGAGTCAGAGGTCCCCTATTTCTTCTACATCTCCTTCCAGCAACAATTTTCCCAAATCCGCAGGGTAGAGAAAGCAATCTCATTTCTGTCCTTAGATTCTATTCTCTACAGTGGGAATGTTTGCGAGTTTTTCACCGTTTCCTGCAGTTTTTTGCATCTCTGCAGTTTCTTTGTTCACCTTGGGGGTGTGGAGGAAAAGGTCTAGATCAAGCTGGCTTTCAGACTGGAGAGAGCACCTCTTCCTCATGGTGCAATTTCAGGATGTGGAAATGAGGGAGGGGGAAGGTGAAGAGATGGCAATAGAGCCTTGGAACATGTGAGGTTCAAGGTCACCAGCCTGAAGGTGTAAGGGGTTTGAGTCTTTCCTCTGCACCTAACAGAAGGCATACTGGAAAAAAAAAAATCAATGAGCTACTTTGATTCTTGGTTTCCATCTGTAAAATAAGAAAGTAACACTGGAAAGAGTCTGTGGTTCCTCATATACTGGTCTCTCCAAACAGATTATGAGCCCCTTGCAGTAAGGCTGTCATTTCTATATCTTCATAGTCAAGACCCAGTGCAGACTCTGAAACGTAAGTGCATCAGTTGAGCATGAATTTGGCTGCAAGTAATGACATCTTCAACAAGTTTATTTTCTCCTATTACATGAAGCTGGGCTGCTGGTGGTTAAGGTGCTCAGTAGGATCTTTGGGGATTGAGGTTCTTTCCATCTTCCTTTCCATCACCCTGGGCATGTTGGCTTTGTGTTCTTATTTTTGCGAGCTCATGGTCCCAACGTAGCTGCCACATTGCCAGGCATCACAACCACATTCCAGACAAAAGGAATGGGAAAGGCAGCAGCTATTCCTATCCCTTTTAAGAAGAAAGAAAAAGCTTTCCCTAAAATCACACCCTTGGCTGCAATTGGGTCACATGACCTCTGCTAGCTACAAGGGCTCTGGTAAAAGCAGGTGTCTGGCTTCTTAGCTTCTAGGGAAAGAAATAGCAAAAAGTGGGGTAGATATGGACGTTGGGCTCACTGAATGTTTATTAAGTAAATATGGTTAGAAAATAAGCTGGAAAAGGCTGCTCTTTTTCTTAAGTGGAGTGTACTGTACAATTATCCTGAGGAAACAAAGATTAAATTGGACATACTTTTAAGTGACCCATCCTGCTATCTTTATACAGGAATGGTCCAGGATTCCTGGGGCAGGAAGTAGAACTTGAAGTGGGATCAGAGTCCACGAAGCACTCAGCACAGAGGGGTTCGCTTTGGTGTTTTTCTACAGGAATGTTTTATACATACTGACTTTCAGACGAGAAAGAGACATTTCTTCTGTATTTTCCTGTGGATAGTCTCCTCCATGGGGCCAGCCAAGTGTAACTGGCTCAGAAATTCTTGGTTCTGGCTGGTTTTCATTACCTTCTTCTCTGCACACATTGTCCCAACATCTAAAGGGAAAGGTGTCATGTTCACAGTACAAGGCAACTGGCCCAAACAGGGCATGGAACTGAATGTAATGCCTCTTCTTCACCAAAAAGTGGTCCTATTAATATGAATGAAAAGGTACATATAACTTGCTTAGCAAGGGTCTGGCCCTCAAGGGGCACTTAATCAATGTTAGACGTTATTATTTTATTTCTTCTTAAAAATGTCTTTCTTTTTTATTTCTTCATTTTGGATTAAGTTTGAGGGCATATATGATTAGGTTACATTCTTTGCATTTGAAAGGTAAAGTCCAAATTGCAGTTGAGTCCTTCACTCAGGAAGTGCTTCATACACCCCTGCATTACTGAACCCCCTCCTCTCCCTCCCCTTCTACCATTCTTGAATTGAATTGTATTTTCTTGTTTGTGCCTGTAATTGTTGATCTACTAGTTTCAGCATAGTACTGAGTACATGGGATGCTTTATTTTCTTTCTTTTTTTAAATCAAGCAATAATAATAATAATGATGCAAAAAAAGTAACATTGGCATTGTCAAATAAGAGTTTGTCTATTATAGAATGCTTTGACTCTGAGGTTCAGTATGGAGTCATCAGTTAACTTCTTCTTATTTTTTCCCCAAAGTCTCAAAAAATAGACAACTAATATTTATAAATAAAAATAAAGATAGTTTCAAAAAACAGATCATGCCAAATCTTATAGACAATAGAAAAAGAAGAAATACTTCAAAATCATTCTACTTCATCTGGATACACCTGATATTAAAATTGGAAGGGGATGCTTGATTTTCCATCCTTGAGATGCCTCACTTAGGA
>CAUYQV010095438.1:0-27494 GCA_963574575.1 Galagoides demidoff
CCCAGCCACCTTGTCCTGGTGCCAGAAAGGTCTGGTGACAGGGTGCTCTGGCCTGCAGAGGAGTACACCAGGACAGACCTGCTCCAGAAATCCAGAGCAATTTTATATCTGTCCATCCATCCATCCATCTACCCATCCATCCATCCATCCATCCATCCATCCATCCATCCATCCACCCATCCATCCATCCATCCATCCATCCATCCATCCATCTATCCATCCATCCATCCATCCATCCATCCATCCATCCATCCATCCATCTATCCATCCATCCATCCATCCATCCATCCACCCATCTATCCATCTGTATATCATCTATTTGCTATCTTGTATCAATCATCTATCCATCTATTATCTGTGTGTCTGTCATCTATCCATCTATTATTATTTATCAGTCAATCCATCTATGTACCTATCTATCACCTATTATCTATCTACATCTAGCTATTGTCTATGTATCACCTATCTGTTACTATTTATCTATCATCTATCTGTCTATCCATCCATCCTATTGGTTCTGTTTCTTCAGACAACCCTGACTAACACTTAGCCCGAGTGTTGAGGGGAACAACAGGGGTCTCTGGTGCCCCTCTAGAGTGGGTAGTGACTACGAGGTGAGGTCTTTGTCAGGTTTCTCTTTTTTCCTTAAACTACAAGAGGCACCGCTTGGTCCCATACAACATGAGACTCCACCTCAGCAGAGTGTGGAAGCTGAGAACTGGCTGGGAAGGAGCCCCAGTTGCCCTACTGGTCTCTTTAGATGCACAAGTTGGGGGGATAATGGAATTAGTATTTTGATCCTGGCTGGGGGCATCCTGGAAAATTAAGAAAAACAGGAAAGACAGAGGGAGAGGGATGACTGTGTTGGCTCTATCCTGCAAGGGCCCAGGAAGCGTCCTCCCAGCCAAAGACATCTGGGTGCACTTCAGGGCTAGGTGGGCATGGGTGGGTGGGTCTGGCGTCACCTGGAGAACGTCTCTGTCCAGACAGGCAGTGACTGCTCAGCCCTGGGGATTGCTGTCACATGGGAGAGGACCGGGTATCGCTACAGGATCCAGGCATGTAGATTGTTACCACGAAAGCCTGGTTTTTAAATGTTTTCATCCACATTTTAAAATTAAAAAGCACAACATGGGCCAAAAAGAACTATCGGTGGGCTGTCTTCTCCTTCCTCCCCAGGGCGGTTTGCAGCCTCTGCTCTGAACCTTCAGCACTGGAAGGACGGGAGTGTGGGGGAGGCAGGCTTGGTCTCCCTGCTTCTGGCTTCTCCCACCTTGTTTCTTCCAGGGGCTGCTGCCAGTCAGGTAATCTGTGCTTCTCTTCTCCTGCCTTTGATCCTCTGAGGTTGCCGGGCATGGATACTCTTTTATTTGCAGGTTCTGATGATGGGAGCGTGATTCTGAAAGCTGCAGCCTGAAGACAGGAGCTCCCTCTGGGCTGTTGTCAAGTCAATTTTTATGGTCTCCAGGGCTGAAGTGGAAAACACTGCATGGAGACAGAGATGTCCCCTGTGCTCTCAGGGCCTCCTTGGGCTGGAATGAGCTACTTTCATTTGCTGACACTAAGCTGCCAAAGCCAAGAATTAGCTCTCTCAGGTGGGCACTGTCACCTACCCCTGTACTCACCACCCACCCTCTCACCTGTTCATCCATCCCTCTGTCCGTCTCTCCATCCATCCACTCTTCTGCCTGTGCACATGTGCATGCCACAGATATTTCCTGGGTATCAGCTATGTGTGCTGGGGTGGTGGTGATGCCTGCAGGATGGACCCTGTCCCCACAGAGCCTGCATTCTTGTTCACATCCTTCTAGTGTGCATAGATAAAGCACAAGGTGAGGGGAGGGGAGAATCCGCGCCCACCTTCTGGGCTGGCAGGCAGTGAAGAAGGCTTCACAGAGCAGTGACACGTAATGCTTGGGTTTCGGGGGCCCTCTCCAAGGCCACTGCAGACTGTTCAAAGAAATAAGTGGAAGGCAGAGGGGCATCCCTCCTCCTCCTCTGGGGATGGCACTGAGATGCCTGGCTCGTGTCATCTTTAGTGCAAAAAACATCTCTGTAGGCAGCAAGCCGAGCTGGCAATGAGAGCGGGGAGACTTCAGTGAGGGTGGGAATGGGAAGATGACCCTCAGAGCAGGTTATAAAAATGAGTGTGTGATTTTTGTAGGGTAGAGATACACGTCTGATGTGAGCAGGAGTTTTCCATCCCGTCCAGCCAAATGCCCACGGCGATTCTCTGTCCTCACAATACTTTGAGATAAACATATCCTGCAGCTAAGTCAGCTGATGCTCAGGGAGGTTTAGTGACTGGTGCAGGACACAGAGGTCTCCGCTTATCCCCAAGTCCATGGCCTTTCTCTGACCCCCCTGTGCCTCACTAGGACACGGCTGTCTAGGACAAGTTCAGAGAACGCCTGGTTGCAGGCTCAAAATGGCTCTTTGGAACAAATAACAAACACTCTCTGTGCCCAAAGTGGTGCTGTCTGCTCACCTCTGGGGCAGAATCGTTCCTCCTCTTGGGTCTGCCCCAGCCCTGGGGCATAGTCAACCGCTGGCCTCAGAAACGCACAGCCCTCCTTAAAAGCCTTCATGGCAGGTTCACATTTGTTTTCTGCGTTTGCTGACAGGCTCCCTTTGCATGTAATTATTTTGCCAAGCTGGAGTTAATGACGTGACCACTCCACTTAGCCTGCTCATCAGTATCGCCCGGCATGCGTGGGTTCCTTGTCTGTGGTGGTTTCACTCCCCTGAAGGTCTCTCCATCATCAGCAAATCTGAGCTCAGCTCATTATTTACAGCGCCTGAGCCCCTGCTCACCTGTGCTCCCCACAGGGCCCCTGGCAGATCCAATTTCCAAGCCCCAGAGACTGGGGATGTTTCCATGTAAAAGAAAAGGAAGGGGAGGGGGAGGGGGCAGGCTGATTGTTCACAACTTGTCCTTGCCTTGTCTGTTCCTCACTTTTTTCTTCTGTGCCGTCCCCAAAGCCATGAAGATGGCATGCCTGCTCTGTCCAAGGTCACAGGAGACGAAGCAATGGGTTGATGTCAGAGAACTGTTGGGAAGGTGAGGCACTGGGATGTCTGGAGGGCGAGGCACTGGGATGTCTCTCTCTGTAGACGTTTTAGGAAAAGCTGGAAGATAGGGCTTCTTGTTTGTTGTTCCCTGGAGGTTGAGCTGTGGAGGTAAAGGGGGAGGCCCTTGGAATTCCCCATGCACAAGAATTCTCTGGACCGGAGTTTTTTTTTTGTTTGTTTTTGTTTTTTGTAGGGACAGAGTCTCACTTTATGGCCCTCAGTAGAGTGCCGTGGCATCACACAGCTCACAGCAACCTCCAACTCCTGGGCTTAGGTGATTCTCTCGCCTCAGCCTCCCGAGTAGCTGAGACTACAGGTGCCCGCCACAACACCTGGCTATTTTTTGTTGCAGTTTGGCTGGGGCCGGGTTTGAACCCGCCACCCTCTGCATTTAGGGCTGGTGCCCTACCCACTGAGCTACAGGCACCGCCCTGGACCAGAGTTTTTATTCCCAGCTCCCAATTCTCTTAACTTGTGACCTTGACTATGTCTCTGGGCCTTAGTTTGCTCATCTATGAAATGGGAGGATTTGACTGGATCAGGGGTCAGTAAACTTTTTTCCATGAAGAGCCAGATAATAAATGTTTCAGGATTTGCCAGCCAAGAAGTCTCTGTGGCAACTTTGGACCCATGCTGCTGCGCTGTGAAAGCAGCCAGAGACAATCTGCACGTAAATGGACGAGGCCCAGCTCCAGTCAGTCTTTATTTACAAAAGCAGGTGATAGCAGGCAGCGCCTGTGGCTCAAAGGAGTAGGGTGCCGGCCCCATATACTGGAGGTGGTGGGTTCAAACCCGGCCCCGGCCAAAAATAGCAAAAAAAAAAAGCAGATGATAGGCCAGATTGCTGTGGCTCCTCATTTGTAGTGGAGCCCTTTCACCCAATCAAACCTTGCCTGAAACCCTGCTCCATGGAATAGGCAGAAACAAAGCTCTTCCCATGGCAGTGGGGAGTCAGGCATCTTCTCTCACCATGGCCCTTCCAGCACCCCCAGCTCCCATCCCACCCATCCCAGCATGGGTTTCTGGAACAGAGTCGGAGAACCGAGGGGCTCAGAAGCTCTCCGGTCCCTCCAGCGGTCCAGGCCTATTTTACCTGTCTTGAGCCAGGAGCCATGAGGGTCACACAGACCTCAGGCACCAGGACCTTCTAGTCTGTTGGACTTTATATGCGATTTGATTCTATTAAACCACTTATATATTACTTGAAGAAGCTTTGTCTTAAATAAACCCAGACAACGTGTTAAAATAGTATAAACACCATACGCTCTCAATTTTGCTGTTATAACTTCTATCTAGGACTGGCTACATAACTCTCAGCACCAAGCCCAAAGTGAAAATGCAGGTTCCCTTGTTCAAAATGACTGGGAATTTTAGGACCTGGCGTGTGCAGTGGCGTGTGTAGACAGTCCCAGCTGCAGCCGCTCTGGGGGCTGAGGTGGGAGGATTGCTGAACCCAGGAGTTGGAGGACTCTGGCCTGGGCAGCATAGCAAGACCCCATCTCTATTTTTAAAAAAGTGATTGAGAATTTCAAGATGCTGAGAGCAGAACATTGAGCCGAGCCCTGTGTGGCACAGATCCAGGCATGAAGCCAGCCCTGCACTTAAATGTAAAGAAGTCCCCCAAATGCTGAGGGGCACCTCCGGATGGGAGAAGAGGAGATTTTGATTTTCTTCTTTGCATTTTCTGTAAGTTCTAAAATTTCCACTATTACATAGATTGCTCTCATTGTACAAGGAAAAGGCTAATTAATGTTTTAGAACAGAAAGCACAGCACAGCCACCTCCGAGGCCAGGTGCAAGGCAGGCAGGGGCAGAGGGGCTGCGTTCCCTGGGGTGTTGCCCGCAGGGATTGGTTTAGTAGAGGAGAAGCCAGGTGGTGTCCTCATCACTAAAAACTGGAGAGGATGAGGGAGCTGAGCAGAGAAACACATGTGCGGGTTCAGCCCAGAAGCACAGCTCCGTGTCCTCATGTCACTGGTCACAGGTGGCTCTGCAGCCCCCTTCAGGCCCACACAGGGGGCTGCCCTCATGGTCAGCTGGGATCCTGACTGGCCCAGCAATTTGCTCACCTTCCTTCCTGGCTCTAGAAGTGCTGAGAAGGAAGATTGGAAGTAGCAGGGACTCTGCCCACTTGTTCATCGCCTAGTGTTAGAGGGAAACTGGGGCCAGATAGTGCTCCCCACCTCTGAAGGTCTGGGTTGCAAGCTCCCCGTGAATCATCTCTGGGCGTGTGATATTACATAAATGTAGAGCCAAGAAGCACATCCTAATCTGCGGATGGGTCACTGAGGGGAATTAGGAATGCTTAGGGATGGGACCTTAACCTTTTAAGAAAAGTGTCATGCTTTTCCGAACAGCAACCCCTGTGTGTAGGGAGAATCAGGTTATTTGGGACATGTGGATTCCTTAGGGCTTTTGAACTGTCCCTCCCCCCAGGCTCAATATCTTCTGTGTCCGCCACCTGCCTGGGGCCCAAGTCCCCCAGCCCCAAAGGTCAAGCACTTCGTGGTACTCCTGCACTCTGTCCAGCTACCCACCCCCAGGGCCCGCCCCTCCTGAGCCCCTCACACTTCTCAGCAGGGCCCACGCTCGTCAGTGGACACTTAATGCCATGCTCATCTCACCTGCCACCCTTCTCCGGCATTCTGGAAAATGTGGTTTTTCCTTCTAGTTTTTGGCCATGAAGTTCACCAGGGGAGCCCCTCCTCTTCATTAACAGAGGTGCCATTGTGATGCCTGTGTGGCTCCAGGCATCTGGCCGAGGGGGGGGAGCAAGGATGTGACCCCCTGAGATCATATGACACCTGCTAGGGGCTCGAGGGACAGTCTCACTTCTTTTCTTACATGGAGGTAAAATTCTCATGACATAAAACTAACCATTTTAAGTGGCATTTAGTATATTCACAGTATTGTGCCATCACCACCTCTATCTAATTCCAAAACATTTCCATGACCCCAGAGGAAAGCCTGGGCCCCTGAGAAGTCTCCCCTGTCCTCCCAGCACTGCACCCAGCAATCTGCCTCTGTCCTGTGGATTTGCCTCTTCCTGACAATACGTGAAATACGTGGTCTTTGCTGATGGCCCCTTTCACGTAGAATATTACAGCCCCTTTGTTTCACTCGAGGAGGCCCAGAGAGGTAAAGTTACCTGTTCAAGCTTACACAGCTTGTTACAGGAAAGAAGCCAGGGCTTTTCGGGGACAAGAGAGAGTGACGCCAGGCTCAGCAGCCACATAGTGGAAAAGAGTAGAAAAGACATATCACCTAGAAGTGTGAAGCCTATAAAGTGACGGCATAGCAAGCATCTCACTCAGCGAGCCTTTGTGTGTCTGCTGAATGCAAAGCAAACTGCCACGTGGGAACAATTCCCTCGTTCCCAGAGCTTCTGTCTGGTTGGTTCCACATGCAGCCCTTGGCGTGAGGCAGGTGTGAGTCTGAACGTCCTCTCCACATGTCCTCCCACCCCGCCAAAGCCTGTCTCCCTATTGTGGCTGCAGCCATGGAGCCCACTTCAGGAGCCCTCGTGAGCGTCCCATGTGGTCAGACGCACAGGGGCACACACAGCAAGTGCTCGGTGCAGTAAGTCGGCAGTCAGTGTCAACCACGAGCACCACCACGATCTCCACACCGTTGTATGTAAGAGCCGAGCTGCTTCCTCCGGGTGTCTCCAGCCTATGGGTGAGTCTGGCCACACCAGGGACTCATGTGCTGGATCAGAGTCCCCAGTTATGAGGTCTGCTCATAAAGGTGAGACGCCACTCCCCTACTCCCACTCTGAGCCTGAGAGAAAGGGGGCTTCTTCCTGGGGTGCAGAGTGTGGTGGGAGACGGGGGTGACAACAGCCCTTTTCAGTGCTGGTGTTTGTCACCACTTCCCAGAAGGGCAGAGGAAGGTCAGGCTGGGCTCGTTGGTGTCCCTGCCTCCTGGGCGCCCAGGGCACCCCCGTTAGCCGTCCCCATCTACCTGCTTCCCAGCATCCCAGTCCTGATGGGAAAGGTGGGGTGCCAGTCTCCCCGGCAGGGGCAGGTCTCCAGACACTCAGGGGCCCAACACAAGACAACTACTGGCTAAAACCTGTCTGTCTGTCACACACCTGCAATTGGGTGTAAATCACACAGCAGCCGAAAATCCCACCATAAGCTCATGGCCCAGTCCGGGGGAGCTCCCGGCGTGGGCGAGGCTGCTTCTCAGTCAACAGAGAGGGGAGCCTACCTTCATGTTTGGGGGAACAAGAAAGGCCTAATTTTATTTATTTTTAATCAGCCAACTCAGCATGTTCCCTCTAGTCAAAGGCAGGGCCAGGGAGTGGTGTGGGTACATTATTTCTGCTTAGCTTTTATTTACCCAGGGACATCTTTGGGTACGTAGTATCTCATTTGTAGAGACGCCCCCATGACAGCCCTCCATTACCCAGAGCCCCACTGAGCTTTGCATAGAAGATGGCAGGGAGGGCAGGGAGGGCAGGGATGCCCTTCCACTGTCCAGACGGAGCCAGCAGGGATAAGGTTTTTGCCTCCAGCTTTTGGTACAAGGCACTGTCCAGAGCCTTCAGCCAGACTCTCCTTCTGCCAGCCTGCAGGGAGGTGCTGGGAAGACACTGCGCCCGCTGGCCCTCCTTCACACTGGTCTTCGCTGCTCAGCCCCTCTTTGTTGCCCTGCAGACACACATATGTGGCCTGTGCCTAGTGGCCCGGCCCAGGCATTGCAAAATGCAGGGAGAACCAGCCACTGGCACTCAAATGGGGCCAGGCAGCATCCTTCCTGTCCCTGGGCCTGGTGAAGAGGCCTGAAGCTGTGTAGATTACAAGGTCCAGTACCCATTAGCGCCTCATTATGGGGGCTTCACCTCCACCCCCACGGTGGTTATTTACATAATAACCTGACCCCAGTTTACCGCTCCTTAACAAACACACGTGGAAACGCAGAAGTAGCTGGCCTCCGCTCATAAATACCCACCACTGACCCCAGTGTGGACGGCTAACCTTTGCTCGCTCGAAAGAGAGGGGTGCCTAGCTCTGCACAGCCCTAAGTGCCAGGTGGAGGGGGCCTTGGGTACAGGGACAGCTCCAGACGAGGCGGGAACGGGCCTCTTTATTTCAGTCTATAGTCTACGTTCAGTGGTTTAGTTCACCAGGGTTCTCAGCGGTGCTCTCACTCCCTCTGGGTGCCCTGAGGCCCATTTCAGGCCAATTTATTAAGTGCCTGCTGGTGGGCTCTGCCTCCCTCCCCTAGCATGGGAGGGCATCTTCAGTTCTGGAATTTATACTCCCTGTCCCCCTGAGGATCATGTGGCAGAGAGCCGGGCTGCTCCAGGGTAACTTCTTGCTATGGGGGATACTCCCTTCTTCTTCTGGGGTTTTAGCCCTGTGTGTGCAGAGAGGGGGGTCTGGGACTTCTGCCCATTCTGAGGAGGAGTCGAGGTCCATGAGTGGTATGAATGGGGCACTTACTGTCTGGTTGTCTCCTTTCCCTGGACATTGTGGTGCTCCCAGGAAGCCAAGGATCCACCCGCTGCCCCGGCCAGAACCAGAAAGGGCTGGTGCCACCGCTGGGCTGCCCGGCCTTCCCTCTGCTGCTCTACCCTCTGGCTCCTGTCCTGGAAAAGCCTGAGTTTGTCCCCAGGCCCAGGCGGCCTGCCGTAAACTGAGGGCTGGAGTGCAGATGGAGGGGGACCCTAAGGTCCTGCTGCAAAGGTCCTCTGTGGCTGGCAAAGTGCTCCCTAGGTGGGTTGTACCCCAGGGTTGTCCTGGGCCCTGGACACCAGAACCCCAGTCCGCCAGCACCTGCTCATTTCCTGGCCATTGTTTTGAGTCTAATGACTCATCTCTGGGGTGGCCCCACTGAACACACTCACAGATTAACCTCCAAGACCAGAAGGCTAGTTCCTCATTTGCAACAAGGAGGACGAGTGGGCAGACCATGCTGCTTGGGCTCTGTCCCTGCTGGCCGCCAAGCCCACGTACAGTCAACTGGAACGGCTGCCATTAACCAAGACCGACGACCATTAGCCACGTGTGTTAGTTACCTATCGCTGGGTAACAAATTACCCCAAAACTTGGCAGCTTAAAACAATGAACATTATCTCACATAGCTTCTGAGTCGTTAGGAATCTGAGTGGCTTAACCGCTTCGTGATGGCCTCGGTGACCAATGGTGGAACTGAGGCAGGAGAACCCACTTCTATGATCGCTCCCTCACACGGCTGTGGCTTGGGAGCCTCTGTCCCTCACCGTGTGGACCTCGCCACAAGGCTGCTTGAGTGTCCTCACAACATGGTGGCTTCTTCCCCGGAGCACATAGTCCAAGAAGAGCACCAGGAGGAAGCTACTACATTCTAATGACTTGGTTTTGCAAGTGGCACCGTTACTTCTGGAATATTCTATTTGTTAGAATGAGTTACTAAAACTGGCCCACATGCAAGAAAAGGGAAATTAAGCTTCGCCTCTCAAAGGGCAGAGCATTGGAGAATGCATGGATATTTCAAAGACTACCCCACCAGGAGCAATGTCAGGCACTCACACGCGTCGTCCCATTTCATCCTCATGACAGCTGTTCCCTTCCCAATTTACCAACAAGGAAACCAACGCTCAGAGGGGGTTGCCTGAGGTGCCCATGTTCACCCAGCTGGGTCATTACAGAACCAGGATGTGGCCTGGGCTGCATCCAGAGCAGCCGAGGGAACTTTCTGCAGTGATGGAATTGGTCAGTGCCTGAGCTGTCCAGTACAGTAGCCACGGGCTGCATGTGACTATTGAGCTCTTAAAATGTAGCTAACGTCAATGTCTTCCAGCCAAAGTCCACGAGGAATGTACTTGCAGTTGAACAAATTGGGTTTATTACTTGGTGCAGTGAGGCAAACACCCACCCCACAGGTCTCAATAAGGGGGCGTAGAAAGCGTCTATTATAGGGTTTGGTCCTTGGCTGATTTGGAGGCAGCTCAAGAAACCAGGCACTCACTGTCGACTGGATGCTGTTGAAAAATGAGGGCAGCCCTGGGATTGGGTATCTCAATAAGTTATAGGGAGGGAGGCTGGAACACGGGTGAAGCTGTCATGATGGGGTTGGGGAAGCCTTCTCTCATTCGGGCCAAGAGAGGAGGAGTTTGGCACTTTGTGGGTGGTAGGGGGACCTTGCTCTTGTCGGTACTGAGGCAAGGTCACACGTGGTCTTGCTGTGTCTCATTTCACCAGAGTGGCCTTGTCCACATGTGAGATCCTGCAGGATGGTGACTGTCCATCTAACAGAGGTTAGCAGGCCTCCTTCATGGGGTCAGAGATAGCTTCTGGAGGCCAGGCTACTCTCATTTCTCCTCACTAGGGAGACTGAGGCACTGAATTTTTAATTAATTAGTTTAGATTCAAATCTAAGTTACTACTTGATAAGACAGCTCAAGTGTAGACTCTGCATCCCTGACCGCTGCATGGCACTGCCTCCCGAGGTGCCAGGGTCTGCGGGCCCCAGGGCAGAGCAAGTGGTTCCAGGGCTGAGTTGGGAGGCAGAGCCTGGAGAGGGCTGGGTGTGAATCAGAGGCTGCAGCCTCCCTTGGAGGGGAGCTTGGGGCCAGCGGGCACTGGAGCCTCAGGAAGGAAGCCGCTCAGGGTGTGCAGAATCATAGCTGATGTGCGTGTCCCAGGCACAGCCCCTCTCTGGGATGTGCCCGTCAGGGACTTGCTTCATTGTCGGGACTCTGCTAATGGGGGAGGGAGTCCGCTCACCTGGTTACACCCCAGAATTGCCTGGGTCACTGGGCTGGGTGGGTGACAGGGGAGTGAAAGCCATGAGAGCCGGCGGTGCTCCACCTACACCCTGGTGCTAAGGAGCCAGTGAGTATCAGGAAACACTACCTGCCCAAACCGTGGTGTGTGCCAGAACAAATTGTGGAGAAGACAGATGCGGGGAGCTGTCTTTTGAACACTGTGTGTAAGCCCCGCACTGCCTGCATCTGCATGGTCGTTGGTTAAGAATGAGCATCTCCACCACACAAATGAGAAAACAGGCTCCTGAGTGACACCACGTACCCACAGCACATCTGGGAGGAGGATTCCAAATGTGGTCTTTCCAGCTCTCAAACCCATGTCCTCCACGGCGCTGAGTCAAGACAGCAGGATGGTCCCACCTCCAGGGAGCCCCGGGGCTGCCTGTGGCCTTGAGGTCTGGGCCTTCTTCCCAGCCCAAGATGGCGTAAAATGATTTTACATGAAATTGCTCAAGATCACTTACCATCCAACCACCCTCTCCCAGCCCAGCATGTTCATAAAAACTGGGATTGTTGAGTAAATAAATCAGTAGATGGTGGTACAGACATAGCAGGCCTTGGTCAAGTTGCTTGGGTAAGTTAAAAGACATCTGGTTTCAGAGCTTTGGGGACAGAAACAGGATGTAACCACTACATGAAGGCATGCATGTGGTTAGAAGACATCAGGTGGCTACCAGAGATGTCTGTGGCGACAGAACCACTTTGTTACCAGGACAGTGACCACCTGACTCAGTGTCTAGACCCCACCAGATAAACTGGCCCTGGGAGGCATAGTCTGACAGAGCTACATGCAGACAGGGCCTAGTAGATTACTTTCCAGGGCTGGAAAAGGACAGAAATGGTGACTGTGAGGACCATTGAGCACTTGTAAACAGTGCTTCAAAAGCCATCTTTTGGACCGGCGCCCGTAGTTCAGTGATTAGGGCACTGGCCACATACTCCAGGGTTCAAACCTGGCCTGGGCCTGCTAAACAAAAAAATAAAGCCGGGCGTTGTAGTGGAAGCCTGTAGTTCCAGCTACTCGGGAGACTGAGGCAAGAGGATTGCTTGAGCCCAAGAGTTTGAGGTTGCTGTGAACTATGATGCCACAGCACTCTACCAAGGGTGACAAAGTGAGACTCTGTCTCAAAAAAAAAAAAAAAGCAACAAAAAAAGCCATCTTTTACTATCAAGTTAAAAAGTGAGCTACAAAATCTCACATTGTTTTCTAAATTTGGCTGTACATAAGATTCATTTAGGGAACTTTCAAAAATTTATTTGAGGGTGGCGCCTGTGGCTCAAAGGAATATAGGGTGCCGGTCCCATATGCCGGAGGTGACAGGTTCAAACCAGCCCCCACCAAAAAACTGCAAAAAAAAATTACTTGAAAAGGTTGTTTCTATATTTCAGGCTGAGGGAGTCAGACTCTCAGGGCAGGTGGGGGAGGCGAGATGTTTCTACATGCCTCCAAGTGACCCCTCTGGGACACCAGGTCTGCAGGTTACCACTAGTCACTGGATAGTCCTACTTTTAAAAAGTTGGTGGGTAGAAAAAGGGCTGGAAGGAAATGCTCAGCAAGATTTCATCCACTTCTGTGAGTAGCCAGAGTGTGGGGACTATTATCTTATGACTACTTTTTATGCTTTTATAATTTCTTTTTACAATAAATATCTTTCATTTTTAGAATTTGGAAGACGTTAACTAATAAAAGAGAGCAAGTCCCTTTCCTTGGAGGGACGGTGGGGAGGCTCGCCAGGCTGTGCTTGGCCTCAGTCCTCAAGGCATAGAAGGCTTTTGCAGGGCGCCGGCCCGTGCAGGAGATGTGTGGCTTCCGTCTCTCTCCCCTTGTCTTCTGCTGAGCCAGAAACCTTGCCCCTCCCTCCTGCCACTCTGAAACCTGAACTCAGTGTTGCATGGGGGAAGGAGGTGGCCCGAGGGCAGAGGGCTTGCCACTGCCTCCCTCCAGGGTGCTCTCCCAGGGTGGTGCTGTGGGCATTGCCACCTGGCTGGAAAAGGCTGCCTGACCACCCCTGCCCTGTCACTACCTGAGTACCAGTTCCCCGCATCTAATGGTTAATAGATATTTTCTGCCCATCTGCTATGCACCTGGCACAGAGCAGGCATTGGTGTAATAGTTGCCAGATCCCCTGGGTGCTGAGCACCCACCTCCCAGCCTGACACTTCTCCTCTGTATCTTATCCTCATAATGATTCCCTGGAATCATTCTTGCCATTTTTCAAAACAGCAAACCGAGGCTCAGAACAATCACTCAGGAATAGGAGAAAGTTCCATTTTCCCTGGCATGGTAAGGAACCAGGCTCAAGGGCAAGCAGGCAGGGAGGCCACCTCCCCTGGGAAGGAAGGCGCCCTTCATGCTCCCATGCTCTGCAGCTGGCTTGGACCCTGGAAGCAGCTTCACCAAACTGAATCATAACAATGCTTCTGCACCGTGGGGTGAAATTAACTGTGCCTTCCACCACCTACACTCTCACAAGGGCTCCCCAGGCCAAGGGGACGCATTATTTGATATTAATCCTCCCGAAGCCTTTGTATCTTTTCACTCAGTATTTCCAAACCAATTACTGCCTCAGAGTTTGCAGAGCAGGTCGACATTTGGTTTTCTGGCCGGGGCTCCCTCTAGGTCCGGCACCAATCCAAGAATGTTGTAATTTAGCAAAGAGAGAAAGCATATAATTTTTTAGCTTGAGGGAGGCTGGAGGCAGCCACAAATAATACTTGAGTGGAGTCAGATTCTCCAGTTTAAAGAGGCAACGTGCTGCCTGCCATCATTGGACTTTTGAGCCTCTTTAATTTGCAAGGGGACCAGGTGGAGCTGGTTGGAGACGTCCTTGCTTTGCAGGACTGGGCACCTCTGGGAGCTGAGCTACTGCTGCCTTTTAACTGGAATGAGCTGGGGAAGGTCTCTCAACTGGGCCAGCATCCAGCTATGTGTGGGAAATGGCAGGCGATTTACTGCTCTGGGACAATTCTCTGGATCAGTGTGGCCAGAGGAGGCAAGAAGCCTCCAGTTGTCTGTCTGCTCTGGTCCAGCTTCTCGGTGTGCCCCACTCTCTCCCGGAGCCCTCCTGGGAGAGGGTGGGCAAGAAAAAACTGGTACAAATTCCCTAATCCTTTTTGTGTCCCCAGGTGGGACCTACAGCTGCTGGCAGAAGTGCCATATCCCCGGGGCAGCAGGGGCAGGTCAGCCTGGAGGCCCTTGCACTGTGGATGGCTCGGTGTGGAGCTAGGCTGTCTTCCAGCTGCTGCTGTCCCTGGTGTTTGGGCTCATCGTCTTTGAGGACAAGCCCTGAGTGACCTGGAACTTGCCCTGGGATCTGTGCTAAGGTCTTCTTAGAGCCAATTTCAACAATAGGGAAGGTCCAGGCAAGGTTCCCCCAAATGGAGGCCACTGGGGAACACACGGTGTGAGAGTCCAGGCTGGAACCACAGGCTTTGGGAGACTTTGGGAAGAGGTCTGAGAAGGCTCAGATTCTGTTCTGGAACTGTCTGAGGCAGGGGCCTTGAGGGATCCACCTGGGGTGATTGGGGAGGGTGGCAGTCTGGCCAGTGTCTGCCTCTAAACAGATGAAGCTGTGAAGACCTCATCAGCTGGGGGTGACCAGCATTTGTGCCACCACCCTTCCTCCGCATGCACTGCCCTTTAGCCAGATGGGCAGGATGCTGCTACCCTGCTGCCCCCAAACTCTGGGCCTAGAGACCACCCTCTGCACTGGGTCTCTGACCAAGTCTGGGGTAGAGGTCGGGGAGGAGACAGGCATCTCTCCATGGACCTCCCCTTTCTCCTCTTCCCCCACCCCATGCCCTGCATGGTAGAGGGGAGCTCTAATTTTGCCTTACTCAGGAGTGCCCGCTCACACCAACTGGGACAAACAGAGCGGCCTGCCCAAAGTCCCAGCTGTGCTACGGGGAGAAACAGATGCACACACCGGCTTTTCCCCTTATTCCCTGTCTGGTTGGCTTCATGCAGGAGTGAGGTCGTGAGTTGGCAAAGGCCAACTGACTGGCTCTCCAGAAAAACAAGAGCCCTGTGCTGGTGCTTGCCAATTTCCATGGTGTAAATACTCTACCATGGCCAACCACAAGCTGCCAGTGTGGTGGTGCTCAGTGAGGAACTGGGGACAGGCACACAGAATTGGCTCTTGCAGACTGGTGTGAGCTGGCTCCAGTACCCTGCCGGATACAGGAAGAATATTCAGCCCTGGAAGACCCCCGCGCCTTCGGCAGGCACCCCTGCCTTGAGCACAAGGTGCCTTTGTTCACCTTCTGGTGCCTTCAGGGTAAAGCAGTGACTGAGCTGTCAGTCTGAGAGGTCTGAGCTGGGCCTGGAAACAGAGCTGGGGCCTCCACAGGGACGGTGCCAGCAGGCCCAGGTTGTCTGGGAACACTGCCCCCCAAAAGCAACAAACCTCTACACAAAGAAAGGGTGAAGCACCTAGAAATCTCCCCAAATGAAAGAGGAGCTGAGAATTGTCCTACCTGAGGATCAATAAGGCCTAATGAGAAGGCAGGTTTCAAAGCAGAGGAGGATTCACAGCTAATCCTCTTGGAGCCAACACACCAGAAAGCCATTCTTAGGGGAGATCTGATTTCTTTGCTCATTCCTGAATCCCCTGGCTTTAGGGAACCTCAAAGCACAGAGGGCAAAGGAAAATGAAAATAAATCCCATCTCTTTCAATAAAGCACAAAGGCCTTGCCTCTTTTCAGCAGGAGCTGGTCTTGCATTTCCCAGGCAGCAGATGCCCGAATGAAGCCTGGGGAGGTGGAGGGGCTCCAGCCTGGGGGAGGCTGGGGTGGGGGTTGGGAGGGAGAGGAGCCGAGCTTCACATCCCATACGCCGTGGCGGGAACAAGGGCCCTTGATAAACACCCTTGTGATGCTCAGCGATCCAACCTGGAAAATGCCATCATGTATTTTTAATCTGCCTTCTCCTCACTGAATAATGAAAGACGAAAATCATAAGGTTTGACTGGCATTTATAAGGAGGCGCTAAAGGAGGCTCAGGCAAAGGAAGATGAGCTGGAGGGCTCATCATGGTTTAACTCCTGGCCGCTGGCTCCCAGCCCTTCCACAGCAGCTCTTTCTGTCTGGGGGGCATAGGGACCCCCCTTTCCAGAGAAGGAGAAGTCCAACCTAGTTCTTGCTTGGCAGTGCTCCAGGAAAGGGTGCATTTTCCTGAAAAACAAAAAGGTCCAGGGTTCTGAGCAAACAAGGGAGGTAAAGAGGAAGGGAGCCAGGGAGTGAAACAGAGGGGCCAGGATGGACAATCAGTCTTTGCCAATTACTGTGGTGTAAATATTCCCACTGAGGCTGATTTCACACCACCAAGTGACAGCATTGAGCATGGAGTTGGGGAGAGTCTGGGCTGAATCAGAGTTTATGAGGTCTAATCTTGGGGGTATTGAGGGGGTATCAGCAAGTTCTCCAAGATAGGAGGGGAGGGGCAGGGGTAGAGGGTAAGGAGCTTCGTGAGCAAGGGACAGGGAGCCTCTAGGGATCTCAGGGGAGGCACGAAGTCTTCAGAAGTGGGAAGCAGGATGTCTGCACAGGAACTGTGAGAACTTGGGCAAGTCACTTGACTTCTGGGGGCCACTGATTTTCTGTCTTACCACTGGAGGTGGGAGCTGAACCCATTTATCCCACAAAGCTGTCACGAGGTTTGGATGAGATGTGTGTATATATATGCTCACTTTACAGAACTGTGCTCTTAAGCTCCAACAGTATTGTTACAATAACAGAGGTGAGATGAATACTCAACTTCCCTGCCTCACTGTCACATAAAGAGAAAACTATTTATATGCCTACTATTAAGTGAAACAATAAAATAATAATACAAATAAAACTAAGCATACAAGCAAGAACCAAAGTCTGCAGAAAAGCCAGACCTGCATGATTCTAAGAGAGAACTTCCTGTTTCTTGTGGAGGGTTAGGCCACACACAGGCAGGTTTCTTTAAAGATATTGCCATTCCAGCAAGCCAGGCTTGCAGATATCATCCCGATTTAACATTTCCTGGGACTATGTATTCGTTCCTTCATTCATTCAACAAACATTTTCTGAGTGCTGAGTGCTGAGTGCTTCTCTGCTGGTATTAGAACTTTCACACACCATGGAGCATGCCCTAGAACACTTTGTTACACACTCAGGGATACTTTAAATGAACAGGTCAAGTACAGTAGAGATGGCAGGTGACACCACAAGGTGAGAGCCAAGAGCTCCAGAAGGGGGAGAGACGCTCCTTGGTCGATTTGCTCTAGCAGGGCCCACCTGTTGGCGCGGCCCACGGCAGCCCTCCATGACAGTCAGGGTGGGCTGAGGGGGCTTTCCTGGGGAAGGGACTCCGAGCTGGTCTGGGGTCTCAGCCTTGAGTCAGATCTGCAAGCCTCCAGGTGTGGTGGATGAGCTTTGGGGAGTCAGAGGCCCCTGAATAGTGTGTGAGTGGCCCTTTGCGGCCCAAGGAGTTTGTCGTTTTCTCAGGGAGGTCTGTGATTCAGACCAGGCTGAGACCGAGTATGAAGGTGAAAGGTGGCTTCCCAAAGAGAGAAGGTGGCTGAGCAAACACAGGCAGAGGGTGAGGCATGGTCCTGGGTATCAGGGTGGGTATCAGGGTGTGGCGTGGATGGTGTGGGGACAGGCAGGTGCCAGGAGACCAGCAAGAGGCAGGGCCAGGGCAGCGCTGGGGCCGTGAAGGCCTGGGAAGATCCACAGTATGATGGACCCAGGCCTGGGGGGTAGAGAGGCCGCTCCGAGGGTAGCAAGGGAGGAAAGCCTTGCTGGAGATGAGCCCCAGGAAGGTGTGAAGTCAGGCTGGACCGAGCTGGGAGGGCAGCCCCACTGGGTCCCTGGGGCAAAGCGAAACGCCCTGTCCTTTTGCATCAGGATGTTTTCTCTAGCCAGGCCTTGTTCTGGGTCCAGGCCTACGCTACCCTTAAGAAATCAGAGTCTGCTTCAGAGAATCAAATTCCCAGATTCAAAGTGAAGTGAGCACTTTTTGCCTGAGTCTCCTCCAGAGCTTGGCAGATGAGGAGCCAGACCCGTCATCTCGAAGGTGCTTCCAGGTTCCTCCCAGCTTTGCAGACCCACTTCCTGGTCTGTTCTTTAAATCACTCCCTACCTACCCTCTATCACATTGGTTCTCCACCTTCCTAATGCCACAAGCCTTTAATACAGTTGCGACCCACAGGTTGAGAACTGCTGCTTTACCTCCACGAATCTCCCTGAGGTCCTGAAAATCATCCATAGTCCAGAAGCGACCTTCACAGCCGCCATTCAGGGAATAGCCCTTTCCCCAGTTGTGTGTGTGTGTGTGTGGGGGGGTCCTTCTAGACACAGTGGATGGGAATCAGGTTTTGTGTCCAGTCCCCATCCAGTGTCAGGTGTCAGGAAGGGGCAGAAGCTTCTGAGGGAATAGAACACACTCTTGGATGCTCTTCACTGGTGCCAGTGGGAAAAGAGACGCCCCAGGCCGGGGAAGTTTCCACTGATTACAAGTTTACCAGCATCTTTCTAAAATGCAAGAGCTGCTTCCCTGCCTCCTTATGTAATAAATCACACTTAACCCTCTCCTGGCGTTTCAGGATTTATGCCTCTGGCTATTAATCACCTCACTGGGTTCTGTTACAGTCATGCTCACAGCAGCTGCTTGGAACCACCGTGTGTGGGTGGTCACCTGCCCCACTGCAGAGCGGCCCCGGACACACAGATTTGGTTTCAAGAGTCTCTGTCACACTCTTTCTGCTCCGCCCTCCCTCCCTCTTGTTTGCTCTCAATCTTTGCTGCTACCCAAATGTGGGCTCTGGCCTCTCCACCTGCTCCCCTCCACCCCCTCACCCTGTACCTCGCTGCTCACAATGCGTTGTGGGGTCTAAGACCTGCACTCCAACTGTGTAAGCAGGGAGATTAAAGTGAGTAGATGGTGGGAGAGACCTGAGCTTCTATCTGATGAGAACGTCTCTCGTTCTTTCCTGTTTCTTGGCAGGTGCAGCTGCTGGGTGTGAATCTGTGTAGTGTCCTCAAGGGAAGTTCAGAATCATGTTCAGTTAGTCCACAGAAAGACTGAGAGCTGACCAGTCAGGCCCTCAGAGCACCGACATTGTTCAGCCTCTGGTAAGGGCCTAGGGCTCCAGTTGGTGTGGAGGGGCTTCCAAAAGAGACCCCTTGTGTGCGGGCTAGGATTAACCTTGCCCAGAGAAAGGTTTGGGCTCTTTGCCTCTGGCTCCTAGGAGGGACCCTCTAAGTCCTACTTTGTTCACCTGGGATCTTGGGCCACCACAGTCTATGCTTCAACCACAACATAGTGGGGGCTGGGGCCAGGGTGGAGGGCTGGAGACAGGTCAGCACGGGGTGGTCAATCAGGTCCACTTGACCCAGACCCAATAAAACTCTGGACCCGAGGCTTGGGTGAACTTCTCTGTTGACGACACCCTGTGTGTGTTGTCCCTCCTCATTGCTGGGACTCAACAGCTGTGGCTCCTCACTGGTCTTCCTGGGCCCTGTATCGTGAATTAGTGGACCCAAGACTGGTCTCAGGGACCCCTGTGGAAGATCTACCTGGGGCAAGGCTGGTACACCTGTAGGCCTTAGGAACCTTCCTTAGTCATGATATAAGGGGATTGTTTTGGAAAATGCATGGATACTTTCAACACAAACACGGTATGGTCCTGACCGCACCCAAATCCTTTGGGGAGAGCCAGTGGAAACAACCTCTGCCCCATTGGGGATGAAGGGAGGCTCTGGGTCCCTGATGGCTAACCTCCCTACCCAGAGCCAGGAGCTGGCCCACGGCTGCTGTGGGTGAGTGGCCCCCACACAGGGCATAAGCCTGGATGGGAAACCAAGAACACTCTGAGGCCTCAGGCCCCCGGTAGCCAATGAGAGAAAGAACAGGGTGAGCTGTGGAAGGCTGGGGGCTCGGGAAGATCTAGGAGACAGCACTCACAGATAAGTGCTGCCTGTATCTACATAGCACACAGTTACGGCCTTAAGAGGATCCGGAGGCAGCGGGACCCATTTCATACACGGGGCAGAGCCCAATTTCTCAGACCATTAGCGCAGCATCTCAAAATCAGGCTGGGCTCAGCGGATGCTGAATCTGGGCCCACTGAACAGTCCTGCCCAAATCCTGGGTACTTGCCACCTGATTATCTTTAGTCCTGAGAACAGACGCCCTCCATCTTAAGGCTGGAGCTACCGCCGTGACATTGGATTTTCAAGGTGCTTTTACTGCGATTTGGGCGTGCGCTCACCTGGGGAGCTGCCGTGCCTGGTGTCGTCTGTAGTTTGAACATCAGCACCAGTTATGGGGGCCGGGGGTGGGGTGGGGGATGAACTGCCATTCAGTGATGATTTTCCATGGAAATGAATCTCTTTCTTGAACTAGAATTCTTTATTAATGAGGAAGCCCGGAGTACCGTGTAATATCACATTTTCAAGATTAAAAGCACACTGTTGGTACAATTCGGCACACCGCATCAGAGATTCCAGAATCCGAAGCTGCCTTGGAAGTGATCTTGTCTGGTCTCTTTATTTTACAGGTGAGAAAATAGGCTCAAAGAGAGAACTTGATTCTTTCAAGGCCTTACAGCCGGTTAGGCCAGGACAGGTTTTAGAGTTTGGTCTCTGTTAGCAGAAGCACAGGAAACATTTATTAAAACAACCAAAGATGAGTGTGGCCATCAGCAGAGATGTTGGCATGCGCGGGGCCTGCTGCTGGGGTTTCACTGTGATTGCTCCATTTAATTTTTATGACCTTGTGTATAGAAGGAGTTCTGTTTCTACCCCACCGGGTGGCCTGTAAGTCAGTTCTGACACCAGCCACTCCCAGTTAGTGTCAGTCCCCACCAGTCAAGGGCTCAGACCTCCCTGAGACTGCCTTGCTTTGGATGCCATTTGTGGGTCCTCAGACCACCCTCACTTCTGACCAGCTGGGTACAAATTCAAGGGTTCTCTTGACTCTCTCAGCTTCAAAAATTCACCAGAACACAACTCACAGAACGTGGGAATGTGCGACACTCAGGATCACAGATGTATTAAAAAGGATACACAGAGGGCAGTTACGGGTGGGTCCCGGACATGGGGCTGCCACACCCTCTCCCTGGGGAATCTGGACATGGCCTTGTGCCCGCACACCCACCTGTTCACCAACCAGGAAGCCCCTTGCACTTCAAAACTCACTCCAAAGCTACAGTGATCCAAATAGGTGGTATCAGCATAGAGGCAGCCGCTTAGACCAAAAGACCAGAACAGAGAAGGCTGGGGTTCCAGGATATTCCTTTGCATGTTTGAATGATTTTTTTTATTTTTATTTTTTGAGACAGAGTTTACTCTGTCGCTCTGGGCAGAGTGCCATGGTGTCATCATAACTCACAGCAACCTCAAACTCCTGGGCTCAAGAAATATTCTTGCCTCAGACTGCCAAGTAACTAGGACTACAGGCACCTACCACCATGCCCAGCTAATTTTTCTATTTTTAGTAGAAATGACGTCTCACTCTTGCATAGGCTGGTCTCAAACTCCAGAGCTCAAGCAGTCCACCTGCTTTGGCCTCCCAAAGTGCTGGGATTATAGGCGTGAGCCACGATGCTGGCTGGTCAAATGATTTTTGTCAAGGGCACTAAGATCATTCCATGGAGAAAGGATGTCTTTTCTATAAGCGGTGCTGAGAACACTGGATACCCATACACACAAAAATGAACTTGGATCCTTACCTTTCACAAAAATTAATTCAGAATGGAGACCTGAATGTGAAGAACGAAAACCCTTAAACTCCTAGAAGAAAGCAAAGGAAAAGATGTACAGCATTTACCAGGCAATGATTCCTGGGCTATGACATCAAAGGCACAAATAATAAAGGAAAAAAACACATTATACTTTATGAAAATTAAAAACTTTTGTGTGTCAAAAGACACTGTCAAAAGAGTAAGAAGGCAACTCACAGAGTGGGAGAAAATCACATATCTAATAATTCTCCTAGAGAATTCAGAGTCCAGAGTTTCTGCGGGATTTCATCACGTGGGCATGATGGATAGCGTCATCCACCACAGGCTGGACTCCTGGTCCAGCCCCCTCCCTCTTCTCACTATGGGCAGATCCAAAGTTCCAACCTTCTTATCAAATGGTTGGTCTTTCTGGTGACCAGCTCCCATCCTGAAACTACCTAGGAACCTCTCAGGAGTCACATTACTGATGTAATATTCTCTGAGCATTCAGGAAATTCCAAGGGTTTTTTGAAGCTTTGTGCCAGAAACCAATGACAAAGGCCAGATATATTCTTTATTATACTACAGAGAGGTTGTCGTTGCCTTTTTATCAAGAGTGGGCTGAGGCTGTGAGAGAGAGAGAGCAAGTAAGTGGGTCAGGTCCTGCAGCAGGATCAGTGCAGACAAGGATCCAGGCTCAGACCCGTTGGCCTGGAAGACTCTGCGCTTAGCCCCTAGGCTGACCCACTGCTGCCACGTGAAGCATTTGTGGAAGGACAGATGCGGATGGAATGAGAAATGGAATTGCAATTCGGTAACAGAAATGTACCCTTAAAGCCTGTACAAGCTCACGCCTGTAATCCTAGCACTCTGAGAGGCCTAGGTAGGTGGATCACCTGAGTTCATGAGTTCGAGACCAGCCTGAGCTAGAGCAAGACCCCGCCTCTAAAAATAGCCAGGCGTTGTGGCAGGCGCCTATAGTCCCAGCTACCTGGGAGGCTGAGGCAAGAGAATCGTTTGAGCCCAGGAGTCTGAGCTTGTGGCTCCCAGGGCCCTGAGAGAGGGCACAGAACTTCTCTCCATGAAGATCTCACAGAAGCCTGCAGTGTCGTCTGCCCTGAGAAGTTTCATCCAAGGCTGAGGAGGGGGGCTGCTTTCACTCCTGGCCCTTCCCCACCTGCACACACCAGTGCAGCAGGCCCCATGCAAGGCTCATGCCTGCTGACAGAATTCATTATGGGCCACCACGGAAGCCAGTCTACCACTCGTCTCTCCATGGAACCATGTGATGAAGGCTAGAAAGGTTTGATTTTCATGCTTATTGCATACTGATTTTTTTTTGAAGCTTTACAGTAGTGTGGGTGAACAGAATGAAGCATTAGGAAAGATTTGATCTTCTGGGCTCTGGGCTATGGGTTCTCACCAGACAGTTCTTTATGGGTCTGTGGCTTGGGGCAGGGAGAGAGGACCAATTCTCTCTCTGGGGTCCCTTCAGTTCCAAAATTCTGGAAAGAGGTAGTGAAGTTAAGTGGGGTAGGCGGACCCTCAGATCCTTCAGTCGCACCCTCAGTCCTGCGTCTCCACTGTGTCGTGTGATCTGGGCCCGTTCTCCGGAGAGGGTGAGAGCAGCCCTGTTCTATGCGTTATCCCTTCAACGTGTCATCAGTGTGAAAATTACTAAGGAGATATTTTCAAGCTTTATTCACAGTAAGTCTGTGAAGTCCAGTGCAGCTTGTACAGGCAGGGCGCCTCTCAGTCAGGACGAGTGTGCCTGCCGAGTGCTTAAAAGCCACACACGGCCCCTGGCCATTGTGCTGGACGGCTTCTGATACCTGCACTCTGTGCTTCTGAAAGGGACCCGCTGCAACCCAGAGAAGGTTCCAGTTGCTGGTTAATTGCCCGCCATGGTGCATAGATTCTGATTTCCACCTGCAAATAAGAGAACCATGTCAGTGCCTTGGCATATGGACTGTCTTTTCTTTTCTATATCCTGATTCTTTGACGTCTGAGGCTTTGCTGTTAACACTGGAGAACCCCACATGTACAGTGAGGGTTAGGTAATCCCCAGAGATGGTGAACAACCGGCCTGGAGTGTTCTTTTCAAATATCAGCTAGCTGATTCAGAGCCCATACTTCCTAGTACACTCTTCTATAAGCTGCTCAAACCCTAGAACGCTATCCACCTGCCCTGGGGGCTGGGGCCAGGGATCGGCAATTACTAGTGTCCCAGGGCCCAGAGCCAGCTGAAGTTATTCAAATTAGCCAATCCTAAGCCTTCCCACAGAAACACCTGCCAGAGTCTCTCCCCTTGCTTCTCTCGGTGGCCCTGTGTGGTGTGGAGGCCCCTTGTCTGGGAACTGTGTGTGACAAACTACCTTTGCAATGGCAATCATCTCCTGAAATATTGGCCTCAGTATACCTCCAATTTTCTCTAATATACTATATATATTTTAAGAATGTTCCATTTTCTTTGGGGTTGGGGCTGTGGTCCAGGAGCCTAAGAAGGTCACCCTGGCTTGTGTCACATACTTAGCTAATCAGCAAAGTCCCTTCCTGGCCACCTGTGCTTGTCTTTCTCAGAGTCAGTTGGGGTGAATCCGGGGAGGAAATTGTCCCTGCATCCAAGTCGGCCTCGGTCCTGGCATCTGGGAAGGCCCAGTGATGCTGTTGGCTTCTGCAAAGAACAGCTTGTGATGAGGAGAGGGAGCCCGCCCGGGTCAGAGGCTGCTGACAGGGCCGGCCGCGTGGTCATTCAGGGAGAGATGTGGTGACAGCTGAGTTACAAGACGCTTCTCAGAAGTTGTCTGACCTCGTGGAAAAATCAATGCACCTCTTGTTTTTGTCTACTGAAATATTTCATCGGTGATGATTCTTCCCCAGGTGACAACCTGTTTTATGACAAAGCATGTGGCAGGCTGCGGGCCAGCGGCCTCAGATGCCGCCTGACGTCCTTTCTTGTCGTTATTGATGAGCCTCACCTTCGGGAGGCTGGGAGGTGCAGCTTCCTGGGAGCTCCCTGCCCTGTCGGGGAGCCTGGGAGGGAGTCCAGACGCTCTGCTGGCACTGCAGCAGGAAGGCCAGAGCTCACGGTACGGTGTCTCGGCCCACCTCATTTTAACAGGCGAGGAAACTGAGGCCTGGAGAGAGAGGGGCCCCCCAAGGGTCTGTGGGAGGGGGCTGGGGGTGCTGCCAGTCAAGGAGAGAGAAAGAGCCAATTATGTCTCCAGCTTCCAGCTGAGTGTTCCTGCCGCTCCTACAGCTTTGTAAAGATGACCCCTCCCTCCCTCCCTTTCTCTGGCTCTCCTTCCTTCCCACCCCTCCTCCCTTCCTGTTTCTCCCCTTCCCTTCTCCCGCCCTCCCTTTTCACAAATCGGGCCTCCAGAGTGCCCTGCTCCCTCGTGTTTATTTTGACCCAGCCCCAGTTTGTAGACACCCACCAGGGGCCATTTAAGGGGAGAGCAGCGGGTGGAGCGGGAGGGAGTGGGGTGCATTCTCCCATGTCCCGCCTCCCACACTTGGAGGGCTAAGCCAGCCCTTTCCATGTGGACAGACTCTCCATGTCCCACACAGCACCTGTCCATCGGAGCAGGGCCTTTGGGGTGCAGCCAGGGCAAGGCTTCCCGACCACCTGGAGGGCTGGCAAGGCAGGGGAGTAAAGACAGGCTGGATCTGGAGCTGGAGAGACAGGCTGGGCTGCTAAGTGCCGCTGTGGCTCCTGGGTGGGAAGATCCTCCTTGCTGGCCAGGCTCCCCAGCTCCCCAAACATTTGGGGCAGGGGAGGGACATGATTTCTCTTGCATCAGGACGACAGGACACCCAGAGCCAGTTTCCTCTTCTCCATCCTCTGCCTGGCTGCCGTGGTGGCCTTCCTCTGCCACTGGGCTCCTGCGGACCCATCTGTACCATGGGGGATGGATGAGCTGAGGCAGGAGTCCCTTGCAGTCTGGCCTCTGCCTAGCTGGGAGATTCGGGGTGGCCAGCCCAGGATGACACCAGGGGAGTACTAAACATTCAAGTCTCTGGATTCCGTTCCACATTTCAGGGTTTAACAGCTGGGCTTGGGCCTGGAAATCTGCATGTCTGCTGTCCTTGGGTGAGCACTTCCTTCACTAAAAACAGAGGCCTCCACGTTAGGACTGGCTGAAGGGAGGGGAGTCAGCACTTCTGCAGAGCTGGTAGGAGCCCCTGTTAATTGAAGGGGAGCCGCAGGCTTCTTCTTCCTCTCAAGCTTCAGGTCTCTGCAGAGAGCGGCTGTACCCATCAGAGCCTGGTGGGCGGAGTGGGGGAAGAGAGGCCCCAGAGCTGGCCAGCAGCCGCCCTCTCCAGCTCTGTGTGCTCCTCACCTCCCCCTGGGCTGACCGCCAGGCTTCCCAGGATGGAGACATCCCTCAGCCCCCAGCCGGACCCTAGGAGGAACCAGAACCCAGCCAGCAATTACTAACTCGAGGCTCAACTAACATGCAATCCCAAAGCTCAGGGACTGTCACCCAGCCAGTCAGAGGCCTCCACAGGACCAGAGGCTCTCTGGTGGCCTAGGGAAGCTGCTGGCTGCCCAGCAAGGGGGCAGTGCCTCGCCCGGACCTATCCATGTACACCCAGTTCATTCTCTGAGCTTGGCAAAGGGAGACCAAGTTGCTGTGGCTGAGTTAATTAAGGAGGGAGGGAAGGAGGCGGGGGCGGGGGGCGGAGTTGGCAAGCAGAGAGGTTCTATATGCCAAGTGTTCCAGGCGGTGCCACGTGCCAGGGTCTGGGGAGGCAGGTGGGAGGTGGGGGCATAGGACTCCTACTCACGCATGGAGCAGAGCCAGCTGATTGGAGGTCAGCTCTCCCTGCCTGCACCTGCTGATCAACAGATGGGGGTGTCTGTTCCCACCACCCAGCATCTACTGGGCCCTTCAGTGAAGGAGAGCTGGGGCCCACTGGAAGGAGCTGGCGGCGCATGAGAACAGTCCCCAGAGCTGTGCAGTCCAGTATGGAGACTGCTGGTCACCGGCAGCTATTTAAACATAAATGAACTGAGATGAAATAAAATATAAAATTCAGCTCCTCTTTTGCTCTAGCTCTGTTTCCTGTGCTCTTAGCTATAGGCCGGCAACTGCCCCATGGGACAGCGGGTTGCCATCACTGGGGTGTTCTGTGGGCCAGGGCTGCTCTTGTCTTCAGCAGCTAGCCATGCATCTCGAAAACAAAACGACTCATCCTTACATTCCACTCCGTTGTGCTGACTGCAGCCTGAATCTGCCTCGGTATATTTTCATGGAGCCGAGGAAGGGAAATGAGCCCAAACCCTCCACTGAGACTGTCGCCCAAGGGATGTTACTGAGCCCTGCTGGGGATGTGCCAGGCCCTGTCCAAAGCCCCAGGGTTGCTCAGCTGAGTAAGGAGCCCCCCCGCCCCCCAGCATGGAGCACAGATGTACACATGGTGACGTCACAACCACCCCACAGTGGTGACCGGTGTGCTGGGGCTTGGGCTCAGCAGAGAAAGCAGGAGAAGCTCAGAGCAAGCCGGAGTTCAAGGACACATTTCTAGAAAAATCTGGATTGATCTACCCCTTCTGTGCACACTAGTTTTGGTTTTGTTTCTAATATTTCAAGGCTCTGCTCTGCTGGGCCCTGTAGTCACTGTTCTGATAGGGTGACCAAGAAAACCATCATGAACATTGTTTGGGTTCTCATCATGGTTTGAGTCACAAAAAAGACCAGCTTTGAATTTATAATTTAAAATTCCCTCTCAAAAAAGAAAAAAAATTCGTCTCTCCCTGTCTTAACCTCTGTCATGCATTGTCATGGAAAGTCTGCAGGCTTGGCGCCTGTGGCTCAATCAGCTAAGGCACAAGCCACATACACCTAAGGTGGTGGGTTCGAATCCCCAGCCCAGGCCCACCAAACAACAATGATGGCTGCAACCAAAAAAATGGCCAGGCGTTGTGGCGGGCGCCTGTGGTCCCAGCTACTTGGGAGGTGGAGGC
>CAUYQV010095439.1:0-17651 GCA_963574575.1 Galagoides demidoff
TAACAAGGGTACAAGTGAACTTTTCTAGAACTAGAATATAAATGTTTTGATACAATGACTAAGCAAATGACATGAAATCTATGTTAACCAGCTTGATGAAAGTATTTCAAATTGTATATGAAAACAGTACAATGTACCCCAGGTTTGCATTAATGTATACAGCTATCAATTAATTAAAAAAATAAAGAAATCTTAGATTTAAATTTAACTATTCAACTTCTGGACTTATCAGACATCTACAGAACATTTCATCCTAACAAAACTGAATACACATTTTTCTCATCAGTCCATGGAACATACTCCAAAATTGATCACATCTTAGGTCACAATCTAACCTCAGCAAATTTAAAAGAATAGAAATTATTCCATGCATCTTCTCAGACCATCATGGAATAAAAGTTGAACTCAGTAACAACAGGAATCTGCAGACTCATACAAAAACATGGAAGCTAAATAATCTTAAGGTGAATGATAGATGGGTCAGAGATGAGATCAAGAGGGAAATTACCAAATTTTTAGAACAAAATTATAATGAAGACAAGAGTTATCAGAACCTCTGGGATACCACAAAAAGGCAGTCCTTATATATATATATATATTTTTTTTTCTTTTTTTCTTTATTAAATCATAACTGTACAGCAATGCATTTGTGAGGTACAATGTGCTGATTTGATATACAATGTGGAATGCTTCTATCTAACTGATAGTCCTAAGAGGGAAATTTATAGCATTGGAATCCTTCCTCAAGAGAATGGAAAGAGAGGAAGTTAACAACTTAATGGGACATCTCAAACAGCTGGAAAAGGACTATTCCATTCCCAAATCCAGCAGAAGACAAGAAATAACCAAAATTAGAGCAGAATTAAATGAGATTGAAAAAAAGGATTATAGAACAGATCAATAAATCAAAAAGTTGGTTTTTTGAAAAAGTTAACAAAATTGATAAACCTTTGGCCAACCTAACCAAGAAAAAAAGAGTAAAATCTCTAATCTTGTCAATCAGAAACAGATGAAATAACAGCAGACCCTTTAGAAATTCAAAAAATTCTTAATGAATATTACAAGAAACTTTATTCCCAGAAACATGAAAATCTGAAAGAAATCGACCAATACTTGGAAGCACGTCATCTCCCAAGACTTAGCCAGAATGAGGTGGAAATTTTGAACAGGGCTATATCAAGCTCTGAAATAGCATCAACTATACAAAATCTCCTTATAAAGGAAAGCCTGGGACCAGATGGCTTCATGTCAGAATTCTACCAAACCTTTAAAGAGGAACTAGTACCTATATTACTCAACCTTTTCCAAAATATTGAAAAAGATGGAATACTACTCAATACATTCTATGAAGAAAACATCACCTTGATACCCAAGCCAGGAAAAGACCCAACAAGAAAAGAAATTATAGATCAATATCACTAATGAATATTGATGCAAAAAAATTCAACAAGATATTAACAAACAGAATCCAGCACAACATCAACGAAATTATACACCACGACTAAGTGGCTTTTATCCCAGGATCTCAAGGATGGTTCGACGTACGTAAATCTATAAATATAATTCATCACATAAACAAATTAAAAAACAAAGACCATGTGATTCTCTCAATTGATGCAGAAAAAAGTGTTTGATAATATTCAGCATCCATTCATGATCAGAACACTTAAGAAAATTGGTATAGAAGGAACATTTCTTAAACTGATAGGAGCCATCTACAGCAAACCCACAGCCAATATTGTATTGAATGGAGTTATGTTGAAATCATTTCCACTTAGATTAGGAACCAAGCAAGGTTGCCCATTGTCTCCATTGCTCTTTAACATTGTAATGGAAGTTTTAGCCATTGCAATCAGGGAAGAAAAGGCGATCAAGGGTGTCCATTTAGGGTCAGAAGAGATTTTTTTTTTATTAAATAATAGTTGTGCACATTAATGCTATCATGGGGTATAGTGTGTTGTTTCCATATACAATTTGAAATATTCTCATTCAATTGGCCAACATAGCCTTCATGTCATTCTCACAGTTGTTGTGTTAAGACATTTATATTCCGCATTTAGAAAGATTCACATGTACCCTTATAGGATAGATCATAGACGTGATCCCAACAATCCCCCTCCCTTCACCCCTCCTCCCCCTCCCTCCCCTCCCTCTCCCCTTTCCCCGTACTCTTGGGCTAAAATTGGATTATAGCTTTCCTATGATAGCTAACTATTAGTTTCATAGTTCTCTTTATAGAGATCTTTCACATCCTTTGCTAAGTAAACTCCTAAATATTTCATCTTCTTTGGCACTACTGTGAACGGAATAGAGTCCTTGACTGCTTTTTCAGCTTGACTATTGTTGGTATATACAAAGGCTACAGATTTATAAGTGTTGATTTCGTAACCTGAGATGCTGCTATATTCCTTGATCACTTCTAGGAGTCTAGAAGTTTTTAAATCTTCCTTTTTTATTTAAGTCTTTAATCCTTTGGTTTCTTGCCCCTCCCTTTTGTAAGTTGTCAGTTAAAGGTCTATTTATTTCCATGAAATTAACTGGTTTTCTTAAAGCCACTAATCAAGTAGCCCACTATATCCATGAAAACTCCCTGGATTTGTAAATCTGCCTCAGTTATATATATGTTGGTCTCTTTCTGGGATCTGGGTTCTGTTTCTATTTCAACATTGTTCCATTTCTATTTCGACATTGCCTATTTCTGCATGAATACCATATGCCCTGTTTAAGAAATATTTACCTACTCCGAATTCTCATGTTAGCTTCTGGCAGCTATATTTTTGTGCACTTCACAACCAACTATTTATCTGCACTTGATTTTTTTGCAGCTTGATTACGATACAACGTCCATATCATACAATTCATTGCCCATGTAAAGTGCATGATTCGATGTTTTTAGTCTATTCATAGCATTGTGCAATGATCACCACAATCTAATTTTAGGAAATTTTGTTTTGCGCAAAAGAAACCCTGTACCTGGCAGCAGTTTTCTCCATTTTACCCACTGTTCTCTCAGGACTACAGGACTATGAAGGGGTAATTCTCCTCTCTCTAGCTATATATATTTGCCTAAGGCTGAGTTTTATATAAATGGAATCACATAGGGTTTTTTGTGACTGGCTTCTTCCATTAAGCATAGCATTTTCAAGGTTGATGCATGTAGCATATGTCAATATTTCATTCCTCTTTATCAGCAAATAATATTTCATTGAATGATATATGGACCACATTTTGCTTTTGTTTTAAGCTGATGGATTTTGGACTTTTATCCTTTTTCTTACTATTGTGAATTATGCAGTTATGAATATTTGTGTGCAAGTTTTTGTATGAATGCCTACTTTTGTTTTCCTTGGGCCGATTCCTGGGGAGGGAAACTGATGATATTATAACTTAATGTTTAGTATTCTGAGTAGTGTCCAAGGTATTTTCAAAGATGCTGCACCACTTTATTTCCCATCAATAATTTGCGAGGGCTCAAATTTCTCTACATCTTTGCCAATACTTATTTTTTGTCTATCAGATTATAGCCATCATAGTAGAGGACAAATGGCATCTCACTGTGGATTCAATTTGCATGTCCCTAATGACTTTCTTTGCCAAGAATCTTTGAACATACTTGTTGGGCATTTGTATATCTTCTTTAGAGAAATAGCTATTCAAATTTTTCATCCTTTTTTGTTGGTTTGTTTGTGTTTTTATTGTTGAGTTGTGAGAATTCTTTATATATGGAAACAAGTTCTTCTTATGGAATTCTTTATATGTGGAAAAAAGTTCTTCTTATGGAAACAAGTTCTTCATCAGATATATACTTTTAAAATATTTTTTTCGCTGTATGGTTTACATATTTCACTTTCATGAGAGTATACATTGCATCACAAAAGAATGGGTTTTTTTCTCTGTAATAAGAAAAGTCTATGATGAGAGCTATGGAGAGGAAATGTTTGTAACTCTCTAATAAATTTTAATTACATACCAAAGCCTTTGGACTTTTCTCTAATTGATTTGAGAGTTTAAAGCTAGAACTAGGTAAAACATGGCATCAGACTAACAGTGTCCAGACTGCTATCACCTAATTTAACATTAAACACTGTCTTAAAAGGATAGAGAAAGTCAAAAACAAATGAAACCACAAGAAACTAATAAAAATCATTTCCAGTATTTGTGAGTCCATGAGATGGATAGTATTAAGAAACATAAGCCTAGAACACAGGCACTTGGCCTTATGAGCTTGAATCCACCTGAGAGTCATGCAGATTATGGAGGAGAATTGGACCAACCTTAGCCATTGTCTGCCATTAACACTGGGCTTCAGGATTCACGCACCAAGCAAAGTAAAATCTCACTGCTTTCCTCACAAGAGCAGTGTTCTGAGCAGGCCAGAGTTCCCTCTGCCCTGCCCCACCTGTGCCCGTCACCCTCTGAAATGCAATCCCAAATAGATGATTTAAAATATATGAGAAGATAGGCGTAGCTCATATGCAGATACTCTGTGAGTCCTCAAACCAATTCTCCACAGATACTGAGGGACGATTATATTCCAATAAAACTTCTGTGAAAGTGGTGTCTCTCTCTCCCTGTAAATATCTTATGGTACTCACCCTTCTTGTGGTATGAGATGATAAAATGCCTATGTGATGAGATGCAGTGAAGTGAATTTTGTAAGCATTAGATTCAGCCTTAGGCTACTACTGATCTTCTGATGATAAATCAGGAGGGTTATCTCATTCAGGTGATCCAGGATCACTGAGCCTGGCCTCTGTCAGTGGGTGGCTGTCCAGAGCAGTGTTGATGATCAGGCAGCTTACACAGTGCAGATACACTGAACAGAGATATGCAGTTTAAAACTTATGAGTTGTTTATTTCTGTAAGAAATGAAACCAGAAAGTAAAACCATGTCTAAGGGGGCGGGGGGTCTACTGTATTTCCAGACATCATTAAAATAGTGGAAGATCTGACCATAGACAGACAATAGGGATTTAAATACATAGAAATGTGAAAAGTCTTGTTAATTAGAAAATGAATCCTTAGAAAGACATCAGTAATCATAAAAATGTAAATTAAAATCCTAATAAATTAACACTATGCATCCCTTCACCCAAATGGCTAAAAAATAATAATTTTTGAAATAAGACTGAAAATGTTATAAGGCACAGGGAACTGAAGTGCTACTGACAGGGTTATAAATCGATTGAGAATATTAGCTGGCATAATATAAAAAAGTTGGAAATAAGCGTTCCCTGTGAATCACATACATAAAGACATACAAATGCATCCTTCAGGATAAACACAGGAATGTTTATTATAGGTTTGCTTATAATCGCCAAGACTGGAAATAGCTCAGATGTCCAGCAATAGTAGGAAGCATAAATAAGTTTTGTCGTTTTGATAGAATAGAATAGTAAATAATGATGAAAAAAGAACTGTAACTATGTGAAAATTAGAGATGGATTTGATGCCAAATAGTATTGCATGAAAGAAACCAGACATGAAAGATTATTCATTGTGTGTTCGCCTTTGTATAAAGTTTGAAACAGAACTAAAATTTAGTGCTTAAGGATACATGTTTTGGTGATAAAAACTAAAAAGATACATAAGAATGGCAGTGCCTGTGGCTCAGGGAGTAGGGCGCTGGCCCCATATGCCAAGAGTGGTAGATTCAAGCCCAGCCCTGGCCAAACTGCAACAATAAGACAAAAAAATAATAAATTAAACAAAAACCAAAAACCAGATACCTAAGAATGTAGTACTGCAAAAGACAGGATTATCATCACTTGGTGGGTAGCAAGGCAAGCACCCTAACTGAGAAAGTGACTATAATAGAACATTCTTTAGGGGTTGGCATGTTAAATCACTTGAATCTTAAGTCTTTTCACTGGGGAACTTTTTCCCTTTAGCCTGGACTAAATGAGTGATGAGTAGTGTTAAGACTCGTTTGATACTTGTTAATAGACTGGAGATGGCTGGTATACTATAAAGTGAAATGCGTTGGAAAATGTGCATTTTACTTCACTTCCTCCCAGTCCTTGTTTAGATCAGCATGGAGAAGCTTAGAGGCAGCGAGTAGTCACAGGGATGAAGCAAAGAGGCAGCCATGACTCCTGCAGTTCTACTACAGTTCTGTGATGCTGCATCTTAGCTCGCTGCAATTTGATCTGTTGTACATATTGGGTGGGAGATAATAAGAAACTGCTACACAGTTTTTCTTGGCCTTATAATCGTGAGATCAGCCCTCACTGAATACACAGAACTATAGTTACCCTTCCTTCCTTCTTTCCACAAATACTTATCGATGCCTATTATGTGTCCAGTCACGGGTTAGATGTTTGAAATATTCTGTGAACAAAACAGTGAACATATTCTTCATGAAATTTATATTCTAATAGGATAAGAATGTCAGTAAACAAAAAGTAATTAAAAATTATATTTGTGCTATATGACATATGTTAGCAGATCATGAGTATAAATAAATTGGGAAAGTGGGATCGATTTGGAGAGTCTTGAGCTGCAGAGTTATATGATCTGTTCTGTAATGTCCAGGATCACTCAGGTAACTGAACCATTGTGTTGAGTACAGACTGTGGAGGAGAAAATGTGGAAGCAGAGAAATAAGCTAGACTATTGCAAATAATCCATTTGAGAGACAATACACTTTAGATGAGCATGGTAGTAAAAATGTATCGTAAAGTGGTCAATTTCTAAATATATTTTGGAAGATTTTCTTGATCATTTGAGTGTGAGACAGATGAGAGAAGAAACAAAAATTGCTCAAGATTTTTAGGCTTAGCAATTAAAGGGGTAGAGTTGCAATTAACCAAATAAAGAAGTTGTTCAAACCTTCCACTTGGAGAAGATAGGAAAATTCGTTTTAGACAGTTCACTTGGAGATGCCCATTAGACATGCATGTGAAGAATCCAATAAGGCAGTTGGGCATACAAGGCCGAGAGCATTAATTACGTAATAGTCAATGGTTATTTACAAAATGTATTCCAATGCTGTGTCAGAAAACATCTGACACATTTGGTTGCCCACTCCACTGGAGGAAAAATGCAGACACAACTTTCTTACAGGAGAAATCCTATCATTCAACTTATGAGCAACGTGAGGAACAAAGCCAAGAAAGAGGGGAAGCTCGTCATCTTCTGACACTGAAGAAAGGCCAACAGGCAGATGCATTGTGTAATGCCAAATGAAAATAAATCAACGGGAGAGTTTGCAGCAGAAGAAATGAGAAAGGTGGAAGAAGAACCGTTTTCCACTGGGAAATGTGCAAGAGGGAGCCTGGACTGCATCCTGGAGACTGCTTCATACCTTACTCAAGAAATTATAAACAAAAACACTTTTATTATTTCTTGTAAAAATAGATTTCTTCTAGTTTCGTATCTAAGGTTCAAGTTTGTTATCCATCACGGATTAATTATGGTGTTGGGTGTGAGAAGCAGAACCTGTTTTGGTCTTTTACGTGTAGTGATCCAGTTTTCCCAGCACCATTTATTGAACAGTGATCCTTTTTCCTGGGGGATATTTTTGTCTGCTTTGTCAAAGATCAGATGTGAATAAGTGAGTGGTTTCACATCTGGCCTCTGTTCTGATCCGTAAGTCTGTGGCTCTGTTTTCATGCCAGTAGTGGGTTGTTTGGATTACTGTAGCCCTGTAGTGTAGCGTACAGTCTGGTGAGGTGATGAAAGTGAAGCCTCCATCCTCATTCTTCTTAGATAAGGCATCTTTGGCTATCCAGTGTCTTGTATGATTCTACATGAGCATAGAAGTGTTTATTCTAGGGCTACAAAAAAATGACGTTGGTATTTTAATGGGGATTGCATTGAATCTATAAATCACTTTGGGTAGTAGAGCCATTTTGACAGTGTTGATTCTGCCCATCCAGGAGCATATGGTTTTCCATCTGTCTATATCTTCTGTGATTTCTCTTCTCTGTGATTTGTAATTGTCCCTATAGAGGTCTTTCACCTCCTCGGTGAAATATACTCCTAGATATTTCATTTTCTTTGATGCTACTGGGAAGGGTTGTGTGTCTTTGATTTGCTTCTCAGCTTAACGTTGCATATGTGAACTGAGTATTATTCAGTGCAGGAAATTCAGCTGGTTTCAGTTACCAGTACAGCGTTCTCTAAGCTTTGATGTCTTTAAAATGCATCAATACACTATGACTAGTACATGTAGTCATATGGACTATAAGATAAAGATATGGAAAGTACTTAAGTCTGGGCATGATGTTTAGTAAATATTACACATATATTTGGTTTTATTTTCTTATTACATAAAATAATAAATGAAAGTAGTGTTATCTATTTATTATTATATGATCATTAGTCTCAGAGAATCTTATTATATAAAACACATGCATGTTGATGCCAATATCAGATATAAGACCACTTTAATTCACATCCTAGACCATCATTTGTTAGCAGGTATCCTACAGTAGATTATTAACTTTCTTTAATTATCTCTCCCTATCTCACAATAGGAATAGAAAAGATACATGTTTCAATATCGGGTACCTAGTATCTAAACAGAAATAATTGTAAAAAATGTGTCTGCTTGTCTAACCTACACTATTGATATTCATTCCCTTATTTGCAGAATGACATGAATTACATAGCATCCAGTGGACCTGTGTTCAAAGATGGCAAAAAGAGAATTGATTACATCCTGGTTTATAGAAAGACCAATATACAATATGACCGAAGAAACACATTTGAAAAGAACCTCAGAGCAGAAGGCTTGATGCTGGAGAAGGAGGTGGGTGTGTTACTCTTATTAGTTATGTGACATAATAGGAAGGAACAGATATGATGACCTAACATTTTGGTATGGAAAGTATATGACACACAACATCAAAAAATATTATAGTTATTTTCTCCCTAATGTAAAATGAATACATTTATTGTCCATAGTCCTATTTAAATGAATTTGCTTTTTAACTGATACATTTTTGTATAATTTAAATACTTTTTCAAAGAGCATGACTATTTTTACAGTATTTAAAACTGAATAAGGGATAATTATACCTGTGCAAAGTAGAAAAATTCTATGTAAAGAAAAATAAAAAAGAAAAGAATTTGCCAAACCATTAGTGTTTGTGTTTGATATCAGCAGCATGCATGGTTGTCTCCTCAATCCTTCTTTTGTCCTTAAAGAAAATATATTTTTTAAAGGATTTTTTTTCTGGTGAAAGATTAGAAGTAGCAAGGCTCACTGGAAGAAAAAAACGCAAAGAAGGAAAAAGACTTCCCTCATGGTCTAGTATCCAAAATAACCACTTTTGCTATTTTATGTAAATATTCTAGGGTTTTAGAAAACATATTTATCCTTTTACAGAAAGAAACAATCTTAATGTAAAAAATTAAAAGTATAAAAATGTGTAAAATAAAAAAGCAAAGTCCCCATCTAATGTCTTTCAAATCTTACTTTTCTTTGAAGGTTTTGTTGACACCTTCATTTTCTCCTGCTAGACGCTCCTTGAAATGTTTCTTGTGTATCTAAAAACATTGTAAGCATTTTATACAAAGTTAGTTTCATATATATGATACCCAGACCCCTGTTCTTTGGTTCTGCCATCTAACAATAGATTACAGATATTATAAATTGCCATTAAATTTAGGACAAACTCAACCTTCTAACTATGTCATGTTCCATATATTGCAACTTGGAGATTTAGTGAACCATTCCCCCATTGACAAAAAAAAATTTTTTTTTAAGTATTTGCAAGACATCTAGATTATAACACTGCGTTTTAACTAGTTTTCTTAAAATATGAGACTGACAGGATAAAAAAACAACTGTAATTTTTTCATGAATGATCTAGATCAGCGGTTCTCAATCTGTGGGTCATGACCCCTTTGGGGGTCAAATGACCCTTTCACAGGGGTCGCCTGAGACCATCCTGCATATCAGATATTTACATTACGATTCAAAACAGTAGCAAAATTACAGTTATGAAGTAGCAACGAAAATAATTTTATGGTTGGAAGTCACCACAGCATGAGGAACTGTATTAAGGGGTTGCGGCATTAGGAAGGTCGAGAACCACTGCTCTAGATTCTTTGCTAATAAGCTTTATCCGAGTGGTAATCAGTGCTTAGTTGTAACACTGGAATGCTTTATTTTCTCCCTATCACACATCTCCTGTGATTAGTTATCTGAGGAGCACACATTTGGAAATACTGATCTATAACTTGGGGTAACCCTAGAAAAGCTAATCCATTTATATTTATTAAAACCCATTTAATATGTATAAAATAACAGATGTTCAATGACGTGGTCCCATGAGTAAGGGGTTATTCATGCACTGCCTAGGGTGATGGAACCAAGCAGGGGATAATCCTGGCTTCAATTTTCTTTTTCTTTTTTTTTTTAATTAAATCATAGCTGTGTACATTAATGCAGTCATGGGGTACAATGTGCTGGTTTTATATACATTCTACATTTAGTAAGTTTTCACATGTCCTTGTAAGATGTACCATAGGTGTGGTCCCGCCAGTTACCCTCCCTCCACCTCCTTCTCCTCCCTCCCCTCCTCTCCCTTTTTGGAGACTTTACCTCCTTCATGCTTACATGGATGGAGCCCAAACATATTCTTCTTAGCAAAGTATCTCAAGAATGGAAGAAAAAGTATCCAATGTACTCAGCCCTACTATGAAACCAATTCATAGCCTTCATATGAAAGCTATAACCCAATTATAGCCTGACTTCAATTTTCTATTGAATCTTTTATATGTCTCTTCTTGGAAGTTTAACCCAGGAAATATCGTTATTATTGATGATTAATTAAACCCAGAAAATATCTCTATCATTGATGACTAATTGAACTGTGGAGAAGTATTTATTGAAAAATGTCTCATAAACTCAGTCTTGTGACAGACTTCTATTAATTTGATTTTCTTGTGATTTCCCCTCCATATAATAGAATGAATCATTTCTTCATCTTCTGCCAGAGCAGTTTATACGTACATTCTATTATGATACTGGTAACTATTTCTCTCACTTATCTCTAACTACTTATTCATCCAGCAAATAACTTTGGCAAACACTGAACAAGCTTCTGAGAAATCCAGTGAGCAGATGAGACCGTGACTTCACTGACTGTGCAGTCAGTATGAGAGTCAGACAGGGAAATCGCACGTTTGTGACGGGTATTTCACAGTCTCCACTTACTCTCCTTATCAAAATGTCCAGATTCTCTTCTGAGTCTTCCTCTCCTTCATTCCTCCAGTCTTCTCCTGAAAATAATACTGGATGTTACTCATCCAAACAAAGCCCTATTCTGCCTTTAAAGGGAAGTTCATTCATTCGTAAGCTTTCACTCTTGACTCACTCCCAAAGCTGTGTTTAGTTTGCTCTCAGTGGAGTTGTGTCCCTTTGTCCAGTGCTATTCCTGGACAGGGAATTTTTTTATTCTGGCCTCCATAATTAGGGTGCTGTTAGTTGATGTTCACATTCTTAGAATTTGTTCCCCTCCATTAAATAAAGAGCCAGGACAGCTGAATCCAATGGTATATTCAACCTCAACTTCAAATTTTACTGGAACCAGCCACCCTGTATTCTGTTTCCCATGATGTTGAAAACAAGTCACCAGTCTGGGCTCCCTCTTTCCAGTAAGTTTCCCTCTTCTCTCCTCATTAAGGTAAATGACTTCTTTTCATAGCAGTTTTCCAGAAGCGATAATAGTTTTGAAGCAAAATTGGGGGATTTTCATATCTTCTCTCTGAAAAGGTCCTGGAAACCTAATGAAATTTAACCTGAATCTCTCAAAGGAACTCTGCCCACTTAAGAAAACGAAAGTGCCGCAAATTACAATAATCTCATTCTATTCCTTTCACTTGCCTGATACTTGCATAACTCAAACAGTAGTTCCATGACTTTGCACAATAAAGATGATCTCATCAAGATGATTTGAAACTCTACTTATTGGTACAGTGCTTAAAATTCTTCCCAATTAGGGGATCCTTTATAAATTCAAACGGTAAGTGTCCTAAGAGACAAAGAAACGGTGCCAGAATGGCTTATGTCGAGGTCAGTTTGGGGAAGATGTAGGAATAGTAGTTGTGGGGATAATAATTATAGGGATGAACGTTACAAGCTAGGGATAGAAGTATCTTTGAGAACTGCAAATAGATGTTTAAAATTTGTGTCTAGTTCCCAAATGAGAAGTCTGACCTGCAGGTAAATGTGTTCACGCTTAGAATGTCGATAGTGGTGTAAAACAGGTGTTAGGATGAAATCACTAGCAAGAATGAGAAAAAGTTGAGCTTGTGCAGGAAAGGAGAGGAGAATAAATACCAGTACGAGGGGGAATAGTAGTCAGCAAGAGAACAGGGATGCAAAGTCAGGGGAAGAGTGGCCATGAGACTTCTGCTGAGAAGTCCAGTGCAGTGAAAAGGCAGCCCATTCACTGGGCGGATCTGGAGACCATTGGTAAAGCAGTGAGAGTCATTCTCTCAGGAGAAATACAAGTTAGACAGACGAGCATGAATTGAAGAGTGAATTGGTAATGAAAACATGGAGGCAGGAGCCAATGTCATTTACTGATGATTGCTCAGAGAGGAAGGAAAGCAATCGCTGGAGATGGAAAAGATGTCTGGAGAGCTTTCGTCTCTTTCTTTGGTTTTATTTATAATTATTTTCTTAGATGATGATGAGGAAGAACTAGCAGAGGAGGCAGGGAGGGAAAGAGAAAGGGTAATGAGAGGAAGGAAAGGGAGGGAGGGAGCAACTTATGGACTGGATTCAAAAACTAAAACAGATGAAAGGTCTTTGAGAAGAGTGAGGGGGAAGATCCAAAGCACTGAATACAGTATTAAAGAAACTCAAGATTTCTAAATTGTCTTTTCAAGTTAATGTTTTACAATTATTTATTTTACTTGTCAAAGTTATTTTTACAAAAGGGTTATCTTTAATTATGGTCCTAATACTAAGAGTAATAATGGTAGCATCTTTAATAGTTGAGTTGGTTAGGGTTAGATTAATTATCCCAAGGTGTAGTTTATTTAATCAACCTGCTAGAACAAACACAGTTTAGGTGAACACAAATATTTTTGCAACACAGGTGTTTTAACATTATATCACACAGACATACACACACACAAAAAAATGCCTCATGGTTTCAAATCAACATTTCTTGAAACTATTTGTATCAGTTTTCTGTTTCTGGTTGACAAATTATCACAAATTTAGAAGCTTAAAACAAAAGTGGTTTTTAAAAAAATTGGGAAATAAAAGTATGTGTTTACCATATACTAAATAATGCTTTGAAGTATATAGACATTATGAAATGGCTCAATCTAACTAACTGCATTACTTCACATAGTTGTTGTTGCGGTAAGAACCCTTTACATTCATTCTCTTAAGATTTTTTAAGACTATTATACTTTATTAACTATCGTCGAAGACATCATGTTAAGTGGAGTTAGATGGGGAAAGAAAGGCAAATACCACGTGATCTCACTAATGTGTAGAATCTAAAAATGATGATCTCATAGAAGTAGAGAAGGAAATGGTAGTTCTCAGGGGCAGATTTCATTGAGGGGAGCAGGGATGATTGGGATGTTATTAATCAAAAGATATAAATTTCCAGTTAGATAAAGGAGTAAGTTCAGAAGGTCTGTTATACAAAATCCATATATTTACTCAAAGTTCTGTAGGGCAGAAGTTCAGGTTGTGCTTTTTGCTCAGTCTCTCACAAGACTTACATGACTTAAACACAGGTGTTGGGCAGAACTTGTTCACACCTGCAGCTCAGGACACATTGCAATGCTCACACAGTTGTGGCTCATTCCATTCCTTGTGGTTATAGGACTAAAGTTCCCATTTCCTTACTGGCCATCCACCAGGACCTGATCTTAGGTCATCCTCATTCCTTACCACGTGGCCCCCTCCGTTTACAAAGCCAGCTCTGGAGAGTTTTCCTTGTGCCCGTCTGTTATTTTGAATCTTTTTGTAGGAAAAAACTCAGTCCTTTTTAGGAATTCATTTGCTATGAAACAGAATCTCTGTTTCTTAATATTAAATATGCCATCTAACGCAGCCTAATTATGAAAGTGACTATCACATCATGTGTATGTGTCCCAGAGATGGTATTAGGCATGCACAGAAAGACCAGGAGATCTTGGAACCTGCTTATAATTCTGCCCACCACACTATTAAATGGAAAATCAATGTCATACAAAAGTATATTTCACTTCTAAGCAAACAGACTTGAAAAGGAACTTCATAATGACAAGACAGAACCTGAATATATTTTTAGATTAAGTATTATGCTAATTTACAACTAGTATGTAAACAGCTATCTAGACTATGAAATTCAGTGTTTTGTGCTATCAGAAGCATTTATTTTGGTCTCAAAGTTTTTATTATTGAAGCCTGTGGCTGTTGGTTGCAATTTAACTTTAATCAACATTAAATTGAAAATATTTAAGGCTTGTGACTAGAGGAAAGTGAGAATCGATTTGTGAAAATGTCAGCAGGGATTGGATTTCTTAGCTGTAACATGAAGGTGAGAGAAGGTTTCCCTTTTTTCTCTCTCCATTTTATTTTTAAATTTACACTTAGAAGAGGCAGGCACTGAGCCTGCACAGGGTTCTTCTCAAATACACATTAAATTGTATGTTGAGGCGGACAGGTTCTAGGTGATATCATCAGCAGGGAAGGATGCATTTTGAAGGTTGTTTGAATGAACAGGTAGTGATTTGTAACTGTCAGGCTACGTGCATTATAATCCAAGTCCATTTCCAGTTCCTATCAGTATTATCTTTTTATTTTAGGCCTGCGAGCCATGAGCAACCCCGTCCTATTTTCTTTGCACTGTGTGCCAATAACTGGCTGAACAACTTTGTAAAAATGTAGTTTTTAAGTTTTCTCTTCCCTGAAGAATGACTCTTCCACCTCTTGGGAATTCGGGGTGGAATAATTAACCAATAATGTAAAGCGTGAAGCTTGTGGGCGTTTTGTTCCCTCTGAGAAGCGTGCCTTCATCACAGTTGAGCAGAATAGTGCCAGACTGGCAGCTTTTTGGTTCCCAGGGAAAAGGTTTTCTTTCCCTATGACAGTATCATCTCTTCACCAGTTCCCTGCCCAATAGCTGCAATAAAATGAAACTAGTTTTCTTTTCATCTGTTTCGTCGGCTTTAACTAGATGTATAAAAAGAGAGAGATTAAACTGAGGAAACTGTAAAAGTAGACAGTTCATACCGGTTGATAAAGATATCTATATTTTAAGTTAAGACATACAAAATAAGAAACATAATACCTGTGTGTACACTTAGCTTGAAATTTCATTCACTCATGATAGTCATTATAATGCAGAAATATCCCTCTAAACTATCCCCTTTATTTAAGTTTATCAGATTCTTTCATATCCTGGGGGTTGGCAGTACCGGACTGTGCAGTAATCACCACCAGGCAACCTGTCTGGGATGCGGATGTGAATCCTGACACAGCCTCTTCCAGAATAGTTCAGGCCTCTTTGCTTTCTTCTCTCCATCATCTCTTGCTCAGATGATGCAAGTGTGTTTCCAGAGTAAGTTACCTCATTCATCCATTTACCAGATGCCTACTTAGCACAGAACTAAGGGTCTGAGATACATCAATGAACAAAACAAAGTATCTTCTTTCAGAAATAAAAGAAGACAAAAATCCTATAGGGAAATGAAGGAAGAATGTAAAGAGAACAGGGAAAGGCAGGGAAATAGAAACGAGCGATGGGCATGGAACGAGTCAGAGGCAGATCACTACAGAGAAGCTTTTTATTTTTATTTATTTTTTTATTAAATCATAAACACATAGATCATGTATACATTAATGCATTTGTGGGGTACAATGTGCTGATTTCATATAGAGTTAGGAACGCATATATCACACTGGTTAATATATATACCACATCTCATTTACATAATTATTATGCTAAGACATTTATACTCTATACTAATAGATCCAACATGTACCCTTGCGTTATGCATCATAGGTGTGATCCCACAATTTACCCTCCCTCTATCTGACCTCCCCTCTCCCCTCCCACCCTCCCTCCTCCCTCCTTCATGTTGGGCCATAGTTGTGATATATTCTTCATATGAAAGTATGATTGATTGTAAATTGGCTTCGTAATAGTACTGAGTATATTGGATAATTTTTCTTCCGTTCTTGAGATGCTTTACTAAAGAGGAAATGCTCCACTACAGAGAAGGTTATGGAGATACTGCAGGTGAGAGCAAGGAAGGCTGGGCGGGCCCCAGAAAACTTTCAACTTTCACTCTGATTGAAATGCAGTTGTGAGAAATGGCATACTCTGAGTTACATGTTAAATAATATTTCTGACCCTTGTACTAAGAAGAGACTGATGAGGGCAAGAATGTGAGAAAAATACTGCTTAAACCAGGGGTAGCTGTGGGGAAGGGCCGGGGAGGAACCAGGTTCTACTTATGTTACTATACTGAAGATGTTTGGAGAACATGTAGAGATCAAAAAATAGACCTGCCATTCAATCCTACCATTCCTCCACTAGGTATATATCCAGAAGACCAAAAATCACATTATAACAAAGATATATGTACCAGCAGGTTTATTGCAGCCCAATTCATAATTGCTAAGTCATGGAAGAAGCCCAAGTGCCCATCAATCCACGAATGGATCAATAAATTGTGGTATATGTACACCATGGAGTATTATGCAGCCTTAAAGAAAGATGGAGACTTTACCTCTTTCCTGTTTACATGGATGGAGCTGGAACATATTCTTCTTAGCGAAGTATCTCAAGAATGGAAGAAAAAGTATCCAATGTACTTAGTCTTACTATGAAACCAACTGTAGCCCAAGAAGAAGGGGGTAGATGAGAGGAAGGGGAGGGGAGGGGGAAGGATGGATGGAGGGAGGGAAATTGGCGGGACCTCACCTATCCTGCATCTTACAAGGCTACATGTGAAATTTACTAGGTGTAGAATATAAATGACTTCACACAATAAGAAAATGCTGTGAAGGCTATGTTAACCAGTTTGATGAAAATATTTCCAATTGTATATAAAACCAGCACATTGTACTCAATGATTGCATTAATATACACATCTATGATTTAATTTTTTAAAAAAGTCAAAAAAAATTAGAAACAAGCTGGCAATTGCTGCCATTCTTTCATTCAACTGCTGTATTCTGGCATCCAACATGCCCAGACTTCAGGAAATTATGATGCTCTGAGGGAGAATGAGAACTCCATTCACACCAGGGTAAGGTCAAGCTCCTGAAAAATGATTGCTTGTCCCAGGATTCCTATTCCCTAGGAGGGATTCCGCTTTCATGGAGCCATTAAAGAGAGTGCGAATGACCAGTGGATTTCTCTAAGTCCTGGTTAGTCAGCCTCACATGATTCTGCAGGTAGAACACCCCTGTCTGGCACAGATTGATTTTTGCTTGAGTCTTGACTCATTCAACTTCATTGCAGGTCTCCGTTCCAGTTTCGGCAGAAATGAGGATTAGACAAGTTGCCTGTAACGTTCAGAGTCTCATTTTCTCTCTCTGTAAATAACTGCTGAATAAGAACCCAGATCTTCCCAGGAGCAAACAATATAGAAAGACAGGAACAATAATATATAGACATAAGACAAGTAAAGATTATAAAAAGAAAAGAGATCTTTTAAAGAAACTGTAGTGT
>CAUYQV010095440.1:0-31322 GCA_963574575.1 Galagoides demidoff
GAATACTTTTTATATGCTTAAGATGACATATATAATTTAAAACTTATGTTACTAACTGAATATAATTTTAAAAAGATAACCAGTTTGATGAAAATATCTCAAATTGTATATCAAAATATCACACTGTACCCCATGATTGCATTGTTGCACACAGCTATGATTCAGTTAAAAAAAAAAAAAAAGAGAGAGAGAGAGAGAATTGCTTGAGCCCAAGAGCCCAAGAGTTTGAGGTTGCCATGAGCTGTGACACCAAGGCACTCTACTGAGGGTGACATAATGAGACTGTCTCAAAAATAAATAAATAAATAAATAAATAAATAAATAAATAAAAATAGTACTTCCTCAGATTTTTAAAATTCTGCATAACAAATGGAATAATCAACATAGTAAATAGAAAACCTACAAAAGGGAGAAAATAGTCACAAACTGTATATCCAATGTAAGACTGATATCCAGAATCTACAAAAAACTCAAACAAATCATCAAGAAATAAACAATCCCATCAAAACATGGGAAAATTATATGAACAGATGTTTTTTGAAAGAAGATAGAAAAATGGTCAACAAACATGAAAAACTGCTCAACATCACTAGTCATTAGTGAAATGAAAATTAAAACTACAACAATATACTACCTTATTCCTGTCAGAAAGTCCATCATTAAAGTGGGTAGGTACTGGTCCCACATACCGAGGGTGGCTAGTTCAAACCCGATCCCAGCCAAACTACAGCAAAAAAATAGCCAAGCATCGTGGTGGGCACCTGTAGTCCAGCTACTCAAGAGGCTGAGGCAAGAGAATTGCCTAAGCCCAGGAATTGGAGATTGCTATGAATGCCATGGCACTCTACTGAGGGTAAAAATGTAAGACTCTGTCTCTGCAAAAAAAAAAAAAAAATTAGAAAAACAATTAGAGGCCAGCACACAAGCAATGAGAAAAGTATACATTGGTAATGAGACTGCAATTAGTACAACCCTTTTGGAAAACAGAATGAAGATTCCTCAAAGAAATAAATGTAGACCCACCATTCAATCCAGCAATCCCAGTGCAGGGTATCTACACAAAGTAAATTAAATAATTTTATGAATAAGAGTCCTGCACTTGAATGTTTATCACAGCACAATTCACAATTGCAAAGATGTTAAATGTATCCTTTCATTGGTGAGTGGTTAAAGAAAATGTGTGTGTGTGTGTCTATACTACAGTATACACAGTACTGCTCAGCCATAAAAAAAGAATGAAATAGAAGTATAAGAAAAATTTAAAGAAAACTGGTGAGGTGTCAGTTATTTTTCTATTAAATATACACAATTTAACATTTAGAACTACATAAATTCTTGTTAAAAGTTGATTCAGTTTTACAATGGCATACTAGTCATAATAAATTTTCCCAGTGCCACTTTCCTTGTTTATTCCAAAATTGTTTCAGTTAGGCTTAACTTTCTTCTGTCATTCATATGTAAAAACTATAGAAGGTTTACAATACGTAGTCTTCATAGTAACATGTTTAAAAGCCATCACCAAAGTACACATTAAACTACCTATAACTATTTAAACTTCTCGATTTTATTGTCAAATAATAAATGAACACTTCTTTTACTTAAATCTTCTGAGGGTGGGGGTGGCAGGCGGGGAATAATCAAAATAACATGAGAAATCTTTTACATAATATCCTTACTAGGCTCTTTCTCTATTTTAAAGAAAATCATCAGAATGGTCCAGCCCTTTTCAAAGTTGCATTAATTTCTTATATTAATACACTCAATGAATGTTAATTTCAAATTATATGATGTAAATTGAGAAAAAAATTAGAAATAGACATGCAATCATTGTTTCTGCCATTTTATAAGTTATTGGAAGCAACTGTCTGTAATTTTTTTCAACGTGTATCATCCCATAAAGACCCACGTGACATGCAGCTTTTCATGCAAAATGCCAATAAAAGTTTGTGTCTAAGCATTCCTGTGATATTTCTGTATGCCTATTACCCTCTGGCAGCCATACCATAGTCGGATTCTATTAAATTCAATACTCTATTTATTAAGTATTATCTGTATCTATTTTTAGTAAGATAATCTCCTTTCTACTTTGATGATTTTTTACCCATACATTAATGATTGTATAGTTTATATTTTATGGTTTCTGAAAATATGAGGAAGAGAGTTTATGTTTTCAGTAAACACAATTACTCAATATTTTAAAACTAATTTTAATTGGGTTCATATAGAACAATAGGTCCGTATCTCAAAATAAATTTTAAAATGTACATAATAAGGCAATATGAATGGCAAATACCCAGAAAAATTCCTCCCAAAATGATAGATGGCATGTTTTTGAAATCTCCTTTTTAATTCTTACCTTAGCTGGTAAGAAACAACTATATTCCTCAGAGGTCAGAAACTATAATAAAATTATAATCTGTATGTGCTTACTGTATAAAATTCTGGAGCAAGCATTTTCCCTGTAGGGATCTTCTGAAGGCTTTGACCAAGACTTTATAATATAATGACCCAAGTGATTGAGACATATGAAGTAAAACCTAGAACCTCAGCAGATAAATTACCTTTGAAACCACTATTAAATCTCATATAAGTTCCACAAAGGTTAATACCCTTTGCAAATAAACAAGATTTGAAAGAATTGTTCTGATAAGGAAGATAATGGGGAAAAAAGAAAAAGAAAAAGTTCCCTCTAAGAACTTCTGGCCAGAATCCTACAGGTAAACAAGTTTGAAGCTGTAATAATACATATAGTTATATAGTTCAAAATAACTCAATTTGAAATTATATTTTAAATTGATTTAAATTTAAATCAATTGATTCCAAATTAGTGTTCACATTGTGTGTTTCCAGAAACAAAGACATGAAAGGTGTAGAAGTTTAACAGAAATACAGTAAGAGAGAAAACATTTCAAAGGAAGACAAAAGAGAACAGTTAATATTGATAGAAGTCACGTCTGGGACTTCGGCAAAATTGATGAATCATGTGAATAGACCTTTATAGATACCCAAATAAATACTAGGAAGGATACTTTTTAAAAAGATTACAATACTGAAACCATGGAACGTATTTAAAAAGCATAGAAAAATGGATGTCCTATACAAAGAACTGACACCTTAAATGAGGAAGACTTTCCAACAACAGGGATACAAAATTACAGCTAGATAGGAGAGATAAGTCCCAGTGCTCTATGGCAGTGTAAGATAACTACAGTTTACAATAATAAATTATATAACTTTAAATAGCTAGTAGGAGAATATTGAATGTTCCCAACACAAAAAAATGGTAAATATGTAACATGATGGTATGTTAATTACACTGATCTGATCACTATAGATTATATGTATTGAAATATCAGTATGTACCATAAATATATACAGTTACTATAAAAATAAGTAATAATAATAGAAGCAAGAAGACAATTATGTATCTAATATGTATAAGAGGACATTTATGATGGGCATTGGCTCATGAAAACCTAGCCAGCTGGATAATCAGAAAAGCTGATGATGTAATTCAATTCCAACACCAAAGGCCTGAGAACCTATTGCTCTCAGGTCTCTGAATGGGAAAGCCAGAGAAATGGGAGCTATGCTGTCCATGTGCAGGAGAAGAAAGATGGACCAACTCAAGAAGAGAGAGAATTGGCCCTTCCTCTACTTTTTTGTTCTATTCAGATCGTTGATAGATGGATTGGTTGATGCCTGCCCACTTTGGTGAGGGTATTTTTTTTTTTTTATTTAGTCTACTGATTCAAATCTAATTTTTCCCCAAAGACATTCTTACAGACACACACGGAAATCATGTTTCTATCTAGGCTTCCTTTATCCCAGCCCAGTTGACACATAAGATTCACTGTCACAATAAGTTAGATAAGTACAATGAGAGAGTTCCCGCCAGAGGAATCCCTACGGAGGGATTTAAGATTCCTGAGACCTCTCTGAAACATTCAAGGATAGTGGGGAGATCTCCATTGAACATAGTTCAAGCCAAAATTTGTTAAACTATCAAAGAGAACAATTTCCATTAACATTGGATTTTCATAAGAAATACAGTGGCTGAAGTCCATAGTAATTTATCAAATGACCTAGAGTACCAAGTGTCTATAAGCAAATAAGGCCTATGAGCAACGTCAACATTTACCCATACTTACTAATTTCATTTTCATAGGGAAAAATATCATCTCTGATCTATCTACCATCACCAAAAAGCCTCCCAAATTTTATCCCAAATTTGGAATAAATGTATGTTATATCTGCTCCCTTATTTGTATTAGTAATAAATATAAATTTCATTGTTTTGGACTAACCCATCCTATAAATTCTTTTTATACTTTATGGTCAGATTTAAGACTATACTTATGGTTGATGGTAAGTTAACACAGTGCCTCAAATTCCTGAAAACAAAAGATAAATACAAAATAATTGAGTTCAGACTTATTATTTAAATATTTTCTCCAGTAATAAATTTTAAGAACAAAATGTTAACTTGGAAATGCAATAAAGAACATTTTCATAGTGACCCGAGTGCTAATGTAATTAATAATGCATCATTGCATTGCATACAATATATTAAGATTAATTTTTGATTTCATTATAACAATGCTTCATCAAATATAAACAAATGCACATACGATTGCTTTTATATGTTAAAGATTTAACTATAAAAAATAATTTAGATGTTCTGGCAAATAATCTTAAGAAAGTTTATGAAAATTAAAAATCAAATTTCTGAAAGAGGCAGACAAGAAACATTAACTCCTAATAGACTTATTTTTTTCAATGCCTGGCACATATCTAGTATGTTATAAAATTATCCACAGTTATCCTTTTTGTATCTGCATTTTTAATATAGTCTGACTTAGGAAAGATAGACTATTCAAGGGGAAAGCATAAATTCTCTAATAGAAAACGGCATACAGTTGCACTGAATTATCTGATATGGTCCTCTACTTAACCAGATTTTAGCACTATTGTATTGTTCAACCAGAATCACATCAATACCTCATTAAACAGGCAGCAGCCATAGAGAAAAACCCGCATTGTTTTATGAGAAAAGATAATTAGCATGGTAAATGCAGGCTAGTGATCTCATTTAAAGATTTGGACTTTTACTCATGAACATTTCCATACTCTATTAAAGGAAAACAAAAGACATTTTCTCCCAAATAAAAATTCCTACTCTGAAAAAGATAGCAGATAATGTAATGTGATCCCCAACAATTTTCACTTGATGATGGGGCCTTTAGTACAGAAACATAAACTGGATTTTGCTCAAAAATAAGAATCACTCAGTCTGGGGCGACTAGAAACCTAGTACGGCATTTCAAGTAGTGATACAAATTATATATGCATTAAAATGCTTTCTCTTTTGCATGGGTTGATGGCAGGATTTAGTGTTATAATTTATTTTGGAGTACTTTGAGCTCAAAGTGGAAAAGCATTAAGAGAAAATTATTATTAGTATCCTTCTAAGAAGGAAATATATGCACCCTGATTCAATGGATAAGACTAATAAGCATTACTGTAGGCTGCCACTACAGTGACTTCCACTCAAAGGAAACAGTATTCTGATGAAAATTCATTTCATAATAAAATAAGAAATATCTTTCTATAAAGATGTTCATTATAAATGATTTTCTCACATACTTTAATATTTTATAGACAAAAGAATATTAAAAAATGTTAAATTGCGATGCAGTTTACTAGGTAAATGATATCAGGCCAATCAGTTAATATATCTAAACCCTGTTTCTCCATCTGTCATATGATATGTAATATTAATGGCAATTGCAAATATGAAATTTATATAAAATGCCTGCTTACCTGCTGTTTGTCTAAGATATAATAGTTCTTCAACATGCAAATAGGAAACCACTGGAAAAAAGTCAAGCTGTGTAGATGTCTATAATGTTGTGGATTTTTTTAACTTTAAAGAGAAAAGCCAGAAGTGAGATAAACAAATGAATCTGTATGTATATGTGTATATGTATGTGTATATATATGTATATATATATACACATACGTATGTATGCAAGAAGGTGGTACACACACACTTACACAATAGAACCTCCAGAGTTGACCACCTTCCTACAATGAGCGCCTCCTTAAACTGACCTAATTTTCATAGTTCGGACATGTACCACAAATATGGATTAGTATGGTAGGCCTAGATCTTCATGTTGACCACCTCCATATGTTAACTAGTTTGTTACAGTCCCTTGGGGTGGTCAACTTACAAAGGTTCTACTGTGTGTGTGTATGTGTGTGACAGATTTAACTATGAAAAAATAATTTAGGTATTTATGAAAATTAAAAATCCAATTTCTGAAAGAAGCAGACAAGAAACACAAACACACATACCCCCCCACACACATATATAAATGAAAGAAGCAAAAATAATTTGCTAAATAAGACGTACAAAAATGAACAAAGTACATGTACTTCTCATTTGAAAGTCTCTAATACATTAAGGAAACTAAATAGTACCCTCTGTGTTAATCCACCTTACTAAATATATAAAATATAAAGTATATTTATGTAAAAGCCAGGAATTACTTTTATATAATACTTTCCATTAATCTTTGTAAGAGTGTTTTATGTCACTCTTATTTTTTAAAGAAAGTAAATAATGAGAGGCAAAGGAAAAAAATCAAATCAAAAAAATCATTATAGAGATATAAAATAATGCCCTAAGAGAATGGTTAAAGCTAGTATTATTTAGTTTTGGAAAAAAGTGAAAGTAGACATCTGCCTTCCTTAGGATCTGAATTGAACTAGTTGGGTTTTTTTTTTTTTTTTGAATCCAATTTTCTTTTCTTTAACCAATAATGCTATTCTCTTCTAAAGTAAATATATAGGTCAATAAAGATACTGATGTGAGTACTATAAGTGATAACGCAAGTGACAACAAACATTAGCATTAAGAGCACTGACTATTATTTATACACATGTATACACACTCAATGTCTCTCAAAGTACAGAACCAGAATCACATAAAGCAGAATTACTTTTAAAATACATATTTTTTAGCACTTCTCCTAGATCTACCAAATCAGAATCTTTGGTGGTAGAATTTGAGAATCTGTGGGTTTAATAAGCACACAAGATGCTTTGTATATGTAATAAAATTGAAGAGAACCACTGACTTACAAGAGGGTGTTTGCTCCTATACTTTTTTTAATTTCAGATTAATGTGAGGGTATAAACAACTTGGTTACAATGTTTGCATTTGTTAGGTAGAGTCCTCTTGTAGTTGTGCCCTGCACCTAAGCAGTGTGCCACATACCCTTACATTACAGCCCTTAAGTGGGAGCACCCCTACACATTTTTGTTGACTTTCAAGGTCACCGTGGTTGTCATTTCCTTGTAAGCCAACCTACAAAGGGCAAAGAACTCAGACAAATGTGTTGGACAGGGTTTTATGACTTAGAAGTGATGCTTACCTTCCTCTCACTTTCTGAAACTAAGTTATATGCACCTGCCTTTATATGCACAAAGAGAAAACTGGCTACTCACTGTCTAATTCTAAGAACATGGAAGACAAAGTAAGATTCATTTTTGCTGTTTTGTCTAGTGTAGCCCATGCCATACTTGGAATCCCTTAGGTCTTACCCTGACGAAATCAAAAACTCTGGCAATATGCCCTAGAAATAATCATTTCAAACAATTCCCTTATGAGACTCTTAGACATCCTGAAATTCAAGAATGACTACTATTTGATACTTTTTTTTTTCAAATTAAGTCAAATACACATATATCATGAATACATTCATGCATATGTGGGGTCAATGTGCTGATTTTTTTGGTATGACATCCTCTATCATGTTTTCCCAGAGGGTTTTTAGTGTCATAGCTCACAGCAACCTCAACCTCTCGGCCTCAAGCTATTCTCTTGCCTCAGCCTCCCAAGTAGCTGGGACTATGGGCGCCCTCCACAATACCCAGCTATTTTTAGAGATGAGGTCTCACTCTGGCTCAGGCTGGTCTTGAACCTGTGAGCTCAAGCAATCCACCTGCCTCAGCCTCTCAAAGTGCTAGGATTACAGGCATGAGCCATCATACCCGGCCTTCTCAGAGGGTATTTTTTAAGTATTTTCCTTCTAATTTTCTAAAAAGAATAGATATTTTAAAAGTTATTTGGGAAACATGTTTCGATGAAGAATTACACTAGTGTTAACTCTCAGAATGAAGATCCTCTGAGTACAGATAATTCCAAACACTGAGTGAAGAAGAAAGTGTTCGTGAGCTGATGGTAAGGACTAGAGCTTTCCATGTGCTTCTTACCTCAGTGGCCATGCTCTGGGCAAAAGAGAGAATAGATTCATAGTTATAGTTTTGTTTCTGTTTTATTGAGACAAAAACAATTAATTTCTCCATTAGCTATTTTTTCTACTAAAGAGTTCTTCTCAAACAAAGGTTAACGTTCTTCCCTGGTTATGTGAATTTTTCTTTCTAGGATAGACACTTTATGGTCATTCATTTACTTGGCTGTTTGGAGTAAGCAGCTGCAGTTACTTAAGACTCTCCCCACCCTACAACTTAAGATGTGCACAGTAATTCAGTATTTTCAATGATGCTTATGAAGACCAATATCTAAAAATAGCCAGAACAAATATACAATGAAAAATTGAAAGTCTATTACTATATTTTAAGAAAAAGGAATCTTCGTTTATTAATTTCCTTTTTTTTTGTTCTAATGTGTAACACCCTACAACTACATTCTGTAAACAATAGGGTAAGCCATTTTAAAATATATTCAGAATAATCAATGAATATTATGATGCATGTTAATATGCTTTGGATCCAAGAATTTGTTTTATGAATCAGTAAGATAGTTACAATATAAAAATTGATGATTATCCCATTCTTATTCCATGAAATTTCTGCATTCTTAAAGACTTAGACTGAAATTACGTCTAACAAATATTAATGAAAAATCTACTATGTGCTGGACACCTAGCAGAAAAAATATGCAGAATCACTGTTCTCATTGGCCTATCCAGCTAGTATCTTCTCATGGTGTATCTGAAGTGTGGGCTGAAACTCTTATTCAGATCTAGATTTTCATTGTCAAAAAAATATTATCTGAATGGCAGAAGGAACTTGTATGAAAAATATCTTTGTGAATTCTATCTCTAAACCAAATCCATTCATTTCTTTCTATAAATAACCTATTGTCTGTTAATAACCATAAGGCTTCTATTATAATTTAACACAGCTCTGCAATACCTTAAAATGATAAAGATATATTTAGTTTTATCTTTCAAAACTATTTGAAAAATGGAGATCAATGTAATCATTCTACTCTGAGATAAAGGATTTATGAGATATTCTTTGTTCAATGGTTAGGTAATAATAATAATAGACATCTTTAACTTTAAATACAATCTTCAAATACTATTCACTTGCTTCTATTAATATATTCAAGGAATATTCAAGGAATTTCCAATTACAATAATGCTTCCTGGTCATTAAATTAAGGTAATAAATATTAGAATACTACTTATTAGTACATATAAAGAAAATAAAAGCAGCAAAATTTCTAATCACCAATTTTTAATCTAAGTTCCAAATCTCACTTAAAAAATTTAATCAAAATGTCCCTCCTTGTTATGGCCTATTATTTAAAAATTGTTCCTACATAGTGCCTTCCCTTAGTTTACTCTACTACTTTGGTAGATTTGCATAATAATTTAAACTTTAAAATGCCAAAAACAAAATTAACATTAAACTTGAAAGAAAGAAAAGAACAAAGCAAATTGCTAGAACATCGTTCAAATAAATGACAAATATACATACAATAAATCAGTGATAGTTTTTTAACACAGAATAATTTTATGTATGAGTAAGAAAATGACAATCCAATATAAGCTGGACAAAGGACAGCACTTCTGGAGAAAAAATACAAATTAGACAGCTACATAAAATAAACTCCTCGACTTTATTCATTATACGACATAGTTGCAAACGCCAAATTGCCCCTAATATTTAGGTTTTCCAGGACATGAGAATGTGATATATTCTCTTAAAATTTTGTGAGAGTCACAATTGTATAGTAATATTAACAGGCAACTCAAAATGTATATGGACCTTTACATTTATAATACAGTTCTGGGATATATTTTTTCATTTACAAAAGTAATGAAGTTTTCACTAATTTCTGTCTTCCTATTCCTCAGTTTGCTTTTTTCTCTTTTCTTTCTCTTCTCTTATTCTGTCACAGTACATTTTCAAGAATTTTTCTCAAAATGGATGTGAGAAAGTTTTCTTGTTCCTGGCATGTCTGAAAACACTTTTATTTTGTCCTCATCTGGGAAAAATTGTACCACTAAGATACACCTCAGAGTGACATCATGCTCTTAAGTAGATGCAGCTTATTCAGTGGGAATGTCAACAACCTAACGTGGTTTTACCACTTCGTGGGATTTTGTAGATTCTTATGATACATGGAAATATTTTGAAGAAAGTCTATTTTTAAAAAAAATAAGAAAGTTGTCCTTAAGCATATAGAACATTCCTAAGATTCTACCATTAAACTTAATAAAATGCCATAGACAATTACCAACTGCAGAAAGACAGTCATGTTATCACAGGCAGAGACCATGTCTCTAAAATATTCATCTTTATTTTTCCTGTCTTTTCATCCCCGGCTCCTAAGACATGTTAACCACTCTGCTCCCCAACACAATCCTCTTCTCCCTCTTCCGATGTTCTGTCTGTAGGAAATTATAGGGCATATTTATCAGTTATTCTCTCTGACCATTTAGTTTCCCAACTTAGATAGGGGCTGAGATGGATCGCAATTAAGCATATGAGAGATGATGGCAGAGCCCTCCTAATTGCACTGCTTCAAGCTAAGCAAACATCTCTATTAGGAAATTCTCTATAATTAATTATATTACAAAGAGTATCTTAACTCACAAGTGTTGCCAACATTCATTGTCACCAGTTTCAGCTGCCTTCTCAACCCACTCTAATCTGTTTTCAAATACTATCTGCTTTGCCAAAACAGTTTTAAGAATACCAATGATCTTCATTTTGTTAAAGCCAATGAATATTTTTATGGCATATTCTTATGGCAATATTCTTAGCATAATTAGAACCTGTAAAATTCAACCTCTTTATTGCACTATTTTCCTTGACTCAGATACAAAATGCCATATTCTCTGCAGTTACAAACTATTCCCTAATTCCCTATACCAGTTGCTTTAGAAAAAAATCACGTAAGACAGTCACAGAACTTTTATTCATTGTATACCCCTCCCCCTAGGTCAGTGCTTTTATTCCAGGCTACACTTTAGACTTAACTCAGAAAGCTTTAAAAATTGAATTTCCATAGAATAGGCCAGGGATTTTTTTTTTAATTTCCTAATGTTCTTATCTGAAGTCTGAATTGGAATTCACCAACCCTGTTGAATTCATCTATGCACATAGCTTCAATTCCTGTTGGTACGCTGACTCCCCTCAGATACACTATGTATGTACACATACACCATGCGTACATGCATATGTATAGATATGTACACACACACAATCTCCCAGACACATTCTCAGGGATCCATACATACTTCTCCAATACCTTCGATTCCTCTCTCTATGCTACCCACCCTTTCCAGTGAACATTATAAACAACTTTTTTCCTAGTTACCCTCCAACAAATGTTAATGATACTGTGATAAAGCACTGATACTGTGCTTGTGCATAAAAATACTAAGAGTTTTTCACCTCCTGATAATTTTAACATCCTTTAGTAGCAACATCACCCCATTGAGAACACTTGGGTAAAATGTATCATGGGCACCCTGAGTGGTACAAATTTATAACGGATATCATTATCTCTATTGAAATCATATCCCCACCAAGGATTTTTGTATCAGTACTTAGCATTAATATCCAATCTAGTGGGAAAGTTTCGTTGCCATCTCCTGCTTCCTAAACTCCCGTTTCAACCCACTCAGTCCTTTCTGTTATACGTTCTAATTATCTCAGGAATCTGTCAACACTTCTCCTTTCTCACCACTAAATTTAACGTTACCTCACAGAGTGGCCTCTGGCCTTGATATAACAAAGCATAAGAATAATGAGGATTAGAAGAAAGAACAGGAAAGGTATTTGAACATAAATATAAATGTTAAGATATGGAAACAAGAATTTAAGTACTATATTTAGGAGATGGTATAGACAAGAGATTTGAGAAAGTTCACTCAACTTACACATTTAAGTTTTGTGAAGACAAACAGGTTTAGTTATCTCATTAAGATTTTACTAATTTACCTATATTGGATGCAGCCTTCCCCATAAAAGTACTATACCATCCAAAAATAGCTAATATATTCATTATTACTTTAATTATTTTGCTTTTATTGTCCAACATACGCCTTTATCAAAATGTTAGTAATTAAACATAGTATAAGCAATTGAGAAATGGAAAATAAATCTAATTTTACTTAACAAGTTTGAATACATACCAGGAATGATTCTAAGCATTTTACATATATTCTTTAGATTTCTATAACATTCTCATGAGATATATATCCTTATTTTGGCCATTTTACAGATAAAAAAGCTAAAAATCTATCTTCTATAAGCTTAAAATTGAGTTTTAAAGATAAAGCAAGTATTCATGATGTAGTAAGTTGTAAGGCGAGGACTCATATCATCAATTTTTTTTTTTAATGTGAGGAATGGGAACCCGTGAGTTATGCGAAAAGCCATGGGAGATAGTACAGCCTATTGCAAAGTACCACCACCATAAAAATTCTAGGTTTAAATAAAATTAATGAGTTACCTTATTTCAGAAGTATTAGCTAAACTAATTGCACATCTTTTTTTGGCTAATTTAACAATTTCCTTAATCCCCAAATTTTATGTGCAATGGCTAATGACTGTTTCATTTAATCTCATCTCTTTTACCACTATTAATTTCAACATTTTCTGTCATAATATGTTGTTTTACCTCTCAGATAATGAGAAACATTTTTAAAAGCTCTCTTTATATAAGGAAGAAGTAGCCATGCCTTATGTATGAAGCAACACTATATTATCTTACAATAACCCTGAGACAATCACCTAATCCCAGTAAGAATCCTATCACAAAGACTCAAAGCTACAAATGCGGGCATGGTTATGTATAGAAGGGAACAATTTTACACTGCTGGTGGGACTGCAAACTCACACAACCCTTTTGGAAGGAAGTATGGAGAACCCTCAAAGAACTCAAACTTGACCTCCCATTTTATCCTGCAATCCCATTACTGGGCATTTACCCAAAAGAAAAACAATCATTTTATCAGGGGACATTTGCACTAAACTGTTTATTGAAGCTCAATTTACAATTGCCAGATTGTGGAAACAACCTAAATTCCCACCAATCCAAGAATGTATTGAGAGGCTGTGGTATATGTATACCATGGAATACTATACAACAACTAAAAAGGATGATGACTTACATCTTTTGTATTAATTTGGATGGAGCTTAAATACATTCTTCTTAGTAAAGCATCATAAGAATGGAGAATCAAGAACCCAATGTGCTCAATTCTGATGTGAGAACAATTGATGCTAGTATAAGGTGGGGGGGAATGAAGGAGGGGAGAGGAGGAAAGTAGGAGGGGGGCGTGGGGCCATGGTGTGTGACACACTTCAGCAAATGCAAAAAGTATAACCTGGCTCATTGTACCTTCAATGATTCCCCAACAATAAAAAAAAATACATAAATAAAATGAGGGGGTATTTTAAAAAGAGGTTTTTAAAGCATTTTTGAATATTACAAGGATACAAATGTTTTAGTTACGTGGATTGCTTTTGTACTGCTTGAGTCTGGGTTATAAGGGTGCCCATCACCCAGACAGTGTTCACTGTACCCATCAGATATGATTTCACCCACTCCCCCCTCCATCCTCCCACCTGCTTGATTGCCACTGAGTTTTGCCTTATATGGGCACATGAGTGCTGAATCTGTACTCACTATTAAATGGGAAGAGAAGGCTTTGTAACACCTGAAGAAAGAGAAAGTAAGCAGAGGTGGAAAATGTTGGAAAATGTCATAAAGATCAAAGGAAGACTGATTATTAACTTCCTAATTTTTCCCAGAGCAAACAGTTTACTTTAAAAGAGATAGGTCACTGACGAAAGATGAAGGACTGAGGGATGGGTCCCAGGATAGGTATACCTGCTGGGGGAATGAAAGAGACCAAAAGAAAGATGAAAGGGCATCAATAATAAATGTCATGTTTTACAGTCATGGCTGACGCTATCCTATTCTCCAAGGAATTAAGGTGAAAAGTTTTTAAAATATTTATAAGTCTGGTATTAAAGAATTACTCTATTACTTGACATAAAATATCTTCCTTCTTTAGTACATGACGGGTTTGAACTTAAGAAAAGAATCAGACTAAAATGTGGATACAGAGAAGCATCTTCAATAGGTGATTCTTCTCACTCTACTAAAAAAAATAAAATAAAATAAACAGGCTGTACTCGTGATATATCTAGACTTGAATCATTAAAACACTATCCCCTTCTTTTTTTCCTCTCACTAGGAACTGACACCTAAGAAAGCTTTTGAGTCTTTTTACAAACTAGCATTTCAAAGCAACTCTGTTGGCTGAAATCTAGATTTGGCTTAGCAGATTCATGCTGAGTTCAAAGATAGCGGTAAATTTGACCCAATATGTTTTCCCATCTTTAGAAATGCTGAAAAGCATCTGAGATTAATGGGAAACATGAATAAAAAGGTCTTGGGTCCTGAAAACATCAATGAAGGCAGCAAGCCAGTTGAAGCTGGTAGTAGTTGCCCCTGCTGTGAGTCAAATAAACTGCCAACCACATTAAGCTGATGGGTGGAATAGTGTTTGTTATGCGGGTATGGCAGTGTGTGCCCAAATGTTTAAAATCTATTTCTATAACCTCTCTATTCTTGTCCCTATAGGTGATTAAAAAATCATCTAAAGGTGATTTGAAAAGAGGTAAAAATAACTTTTTTTTTGGAAAACTAAGAGATAATAACAATTGGGGTAAAAGTAATGTGTAAATAATATATTGCACTATACTCAAGTTATCTTTATTCTGCCCTAACATCAGATTCTTGCTCTTTAGTAATGCATATAGGTCGCCAAGTTAGAAAAGGTAATTCTAGTTAATTCTAGTTACAACATCCAAATGAGGGATGGAACAAGATGGTAGGTATGGTCAGGCTATCAGGGAAAAAAGAAAATGTCATTTACCCAGGTAAATCATTATCTTCAAATTTAAATATCTAGAACCTTAATATTCCAAAATATCTTGTATTGACAGGATACACTACATAAAAATGCATGACACATACACATATGCATATCTAGATAGTTGATTTATGAATATATACACATTGCATGTAACATTATATTTTATTACATTATATATCATATATAAAGAATAGGTGAATGTACAAACAAAAATTACATATTTTTTAGTTTTTCCTACTGTCTCTAGCCCTCGGTCATTTATTTTTCTACTGCTGCCACTGCTATGAATGACCCAGGGTGGGTCCCTGGGGCACACTGTGCCTGAGATTGGTACTGAATCTCTGGTTTTTCCCCTTGCTTTTCACCTCCATCATAAGATCTGGCTTCTCCAGAGGCTACTATGGGGCAGGTGATGTGGGGAGTTACATTAGTCATTGCCTAATAAAAGGAAATGGGAGGCAAGATGAAGACAGCAGATAAATCCCTGTTCCACTGCTCCTCTCATGACTACTCCTCCCGAGGTGGATTTTCTGTACAGCCTGTCTGGAGGTATCTCATACAGCCAAGCAATCAGTGTGTCTCTCTGGGAGCCAGCTGTGTAACATCATCTCATATTGGTTTCTCATCCTGCCTGGTGTCACTTCCTGCTTCTCTGGCCTTGAGATCACACATCCCAATAACCATGTTACTATTTTAAGTCTCTTACTTCATGTTCTGTTCCAAGAAACTTTGACCAAGATAAACATAAGCAATAAAAGAGGGAAGGCATGTATATGTTCCTTATGTCTCATTCATAACAACAAATTTTCATTGAACATTTAATAGCTTATTATACTAGGTTTTAATGCCAGACATTGGTAACATGTAAATGAATCAGAAACAGTCCCTACTCTAAAGGCAGGGACTTTGAAGGGAGTCCCTGAGGGATGGGAGAGAGCTACAAAACAAATAAGTACAAGAAAATGTTCTATATATTAAGAAAAAAATATGAATGCAGTAGCAATGAATTACTAAGTCTGTCAGTCCTATCCAAGATGAATGCAGTGTGTGTCTTTCCGATGGGGACAGGCAAGATGGGGGCCGGAGTAAGATGTCAAAGATTTCCCTTAAGAGATAACTGCTGAATTGAGTTTTAAAATGTGATTCAGTACAATCAGCCTCAAAGATGAAGATGGAGCCTCACCCTTCTGACACTTCCAGTCTGGCAGAGGAGATGTGATGGTTAATTTTAATTAAAGCTGCCACATAGGTCTTCTCCTTCCACTGCTAAGCTTGTTCCTGTCTCCAGACATTTGCACTGTCCTTTCCCTTCCTTGGAAGTTCTAAAGCCCGATTCTTATCTGATTGGCTCTCTTTAGGAATAAAGTCACAGCTCAAAATGCCACTTCTTCATGAGCCTTCCTTAACAGCCAATCTAAATAACCCACCTGTTCCTAACCTACCTCATGCCACTTTCATTTTGTTTATGTGACATATAGAAACCATGACTGCCTTATATTGGTTTTTAAAACATATTACTTATTTCCTATTCTCAACCATTACACTATAAGCTGTAAAGACTAGAAATTCTTTGTCCGTTCTTCAATGTAACTCCAGTGTCTGGCACATAGTCAGTGTTGGATGAATGTCTGAATGAACAAATAAAATTACTTTAAAATAATAGAAAAATTACAAACTGAGATTCAAGCTATGAATGGATGTGGTACAAAGAAAACTGTATTTTTCTGGGAGATAAGGAAAGGGTTCCTTGAAGAAGGGTCATTTGGACTGACATCAGGATAAGCAAGCAGTAAGGAAGCCAAGAGGTAGGGAAGAGAGGGGCAGAGGAATCAGAGCATTACAGGGGGAGGGAACAGCACGTGAAACACCATGAGACAGGAAGCAGCACAGTGCGTTCCAGGATCTGAATATGGATGCATCTTGCCGGAGTAAATGAGGGGAAGGTGGTGTGAGATGAATGTAGAGAGAGAAGGATGGGTCAGGCCACTGTAGGGCCCTGGGAGCCATATTGTAGGTTTTTATCCTACAAAACTATTAGTGGATATTATGAAGGCCAGTGACATGCTCGGACTCATCATTCAAAAAGATTACTTTGACTGCAGTGAGAAGACATGGGTAATAAGTGAGACCATCGTGCTGGCTTAGGTGTAAGATGGTGGGTTCTCCAAAAGAGACAGGAGGGGGAACAATGTGAAAAGTAAAGTAGGGGGGTTGTGAATGGTATAATTAACAGCATGAAGGAGAAAAAGCTGGAAAAAATGACACTGTAAATATCAAGAATCAAAACAACAAAATCTAATTTCATAGTTGGCCCCTACTGAGTACAAGGGTGTGGATCAGGCCAGTTGGCAACATCCTTGGACTAAGAAATTACTATCTGTCCTAGTCAATGACATGTAAAAATTACATGGTTATCAAGTATTTCATAAAAATAACACACGTAATATGACAAGTAATCGCTGAAGGAGTGATTTTAAAACCCATGGGGCAAATTATCAATGAGAACATTCTATTATTTTCAATTTTTCTGAATCTACAGTGGTAGTTACAATTCATGACATTGTTTTCCACATACCTTGGAATTAATAATTTTCTCTTCTATCCTCTTGGGCACTCCATTATTATTCCTAGGTCGGTCGTTTACCTTGTCATGAATAATTGGATGCTATCTAATCAGTGGAACCACTGCAACCGTGGCTGAATGGTGAGCTGCTTATGGGCATGAGCTATCACAGGCATTTTGCATTCTTGGTACATTGAAACTACGAGGCTTTTTTTTTTCCTTCTAAAGTTATGAAGATCCAGAGGGACTGAGTAAACCTGGAGTAGATTTTGGATGATTAAAGAAAGTTTAAAACATGGGCTACTTTTATATTATATATCTTTTTATCTATTAATTTGAAAACATGTAATTCAACTAAAATGTTCTACTAAACTATTTTTGATTCAGGAAAACTTTTCATTTCTCAGCCATGGAAAATAGTAGTTTGCCGTAGGAGTGATTTTATTGGCAAGGTTGGGAGAAGGGAGATGCTGAGTGATTTAAGTTGCCCTTACCCTTGGCTCTCCGCTCCTTCCCCACCACTGACATCTCTTGCCTCTCTCTCATCCCACTCTGCTGCGTCTCCTTCTTGTTCCATAATTACAGTCTTTGCTACTAACACCCAAAGGATATTGTTAGGACTGCTGGGACACTCTGTACTTCTATTCTCCCTTGTCCAAAATGGTTATGTAAAGAGTATACTACATACTGTATTTCCTACTCTGCTGAGAATACATGAGATATTTCATCTGAAGTTACTCTAAAAATGTAAAGAATGAGTGAAGGCTTAATGTGGAAGAATTATTACAATGAAAATGTACCATGGACTGTGAGTATCAAAGATTTTAGGATTCAGGAGAAAACTAGACAGATACACGTAAGTAGACTGAAACCCTCATGAGGGCAAGGACCATGTATCAGCCATCTTTATGATCTCTATCACCTAAAACAACATCTGGAACCCACCTGGCAGATCAACATGCATTTATTGAATAAAAAGGACACTGTAAATGAGACCCACAACTTACTAGAGGCATCCAGCCTGCGGCCAGTTTTATTTATCTATGATGTTTGATATTATGAAAATTATGCACAAACCTTTTTTTTGCTCATCATCTTTTGTTAGTGCTTATTCCATTTAATGTATGGCCCAAACAACACTTCTTCTTCCCATATGTGACCAAAAAAATGGTTGGGTATCCTTGCATCACAGCACTCAGCACCCTGGTCAAAATTTAGTAGGATTGATTAGCGTAATTCTGTAATGAAGTCTGCTCAACTTTTATTTCTGCCAGGAATAATTACTTTAAATGCAGATAAAAATCATAAATATGTACCATCCAAAACTTTATTTAATTAATATTCTGATGCTATTTTTTAAATTGTCATTTATACTTTGGAGGTACATTGTTTTAAACAAATTAAATATTCCCATTCTTTTTATCTAACATTGGTTAATGCAGTGCCTAATTCATTTCTTTTATATGTGCTTTCCTATTTATTTGCATTAAGTTCCTTCTTTTCTCCCTCCTTCCTAATTTTCCTTTTGTTAGCACAGTTCTTCACTAAAGAATCCAATTATCTCAGACACAGGCCTATAAATATGAAACTTAGATTCTCATAATAATATTCCTACTGATAAAGAGTTCACATGAACCCTGGGTGACTAGCTTTGATCCAATTAAGGAGATCATTTATCTGTGAGCAAGAAGAATAAAAATAATATTGAAGTCAGAAATATTTAAATATCATTTTGTTTTTTTTAATTAAATCATAGCTGTGTACATTAATGCAATCACAGGGTACAATGTGCTGGTTTTATATACCATTTGAAATATTTTCATCAAATTGGTTAACATAGTCTTCACTGAATTTTCTTAGTTATCATGCTAAGACATTTATATTCTACACTTAGTGAATTTCACACGTACCCTTGTAAAATGCACCATAGGTGTGGGCCCACCAATTACCCTCCCTCCACCCATCCTCTCGTCTTCCAAATATAATTTTGCTTCCCACTAGGGTACACATAAAAATATTCAAATAAATCTCACTTTAATTCATCTTTATGTGAACAGTAAATATAGCACCTGTAACACTATTTTTAAAAAGTGTATTCTACTGTGAAGTCTACAACTAAAAAAAATCAATTTAACTGACACATGTATAAACTGTAAGCATATTCTGTACTTATTCTTTAACTTCTTCAAGTAAAAAATATCAATTTACCATTATTCTCTGGAATATTTTATATTGTAATATTCTAAAGCTGGGTGTCACTGAACAAGATAATTTTCTATCAGCTTAAATCTGGTAAATTTTGACTTTCAAAATATAATAGAGTTACTAATTTTATCTGAAGAAGTCAGTGTAACCAAATTTTAAAGGAAATAGGGACATAAGAGGACATTATAATTTAGAGGGTTTGGGTTTAAAAAATACTAATCTTTTTCTATAATTTAAAAATATTTATCAATAGGCAAATTTATACACTCAGTTCTATGATAACGTCATTCTTTTTTAGGTGGATTAGAAAACTTATATTAGTTTATTAGTTTTTAATTTCCGATTAATATGAGGATACAAACGGTTAGGTTACAATATTTGCATTTGTTAGGTAGAGTCCCTGTGGTAGCTGTGTCCAGCCCTGAAGAGATGCGCCATATGCCCCTTACATTGTGCCCATGAGGTGGGAGAACACTGATCCTCCTCTTTCTTCCCCTTTCTCTTCCCCCCTCCCGCCTCCCCTCTATTTGAATCCAATTTAGTTTTTCTCTTGTGTGGATGTGTATGAGTTCATCTACTGGCTTCATAATAGTATCGAGTACATTGGATACTTATTTTTCCATTCTTCTGATACTTTACTAAGAATAATGTGTTTCAACTCCATCCAGGTTAATACTAAGATGTACATTTCCATCTCTCTTTATGGCTGAATAGCATTTCATAGTGCTATATATACCACAGATTATTAATTCATTCATGGGTTGATGGGCATTTGAGTTAGTTTGTTATTTTTAAATGAATGCAATAAAATTTCATAAGATATCCTTTTAACTTGAGAAATCTTTTTTTCAGACTTCTCAGGTATCTATGATACAATATGGATTTACATACTAGGTGGTAGTTTATATCTACATAAAACTCCATTTGCCTATGTATATGTAGTAGTATGATCCCAAGGAAATGTGCACATTTCCTTGGGATCTCTGCTGCACATAAAAACTACACTTGCCTATGTATATATAGTAGTAGATCCCAAGGAAATGTGTATACACACACACACATTTCCTTGGGACTGCGCTGCACCTAATTCCTGTGGAAAGTATTTTTATCCTAGTGGGCCTGATGATTTGCAAATTATTTTACAAACTGTTAAATCTAAATTGTCTGATCTAAACCAAAATCCACAATGTCTCTAAATTATATTGCTAAAGTATTATTCAAACTAATGAAAGAGAACTAAAAGTATCTTTATTCTTATTCCCTAACTAAAATTTTGATAAGTCACATCTATTCACATATAATACATTGAATTAATTATTATTTTAGAATGCCTGATAAAATTACCATTTAGAGGAAATCTTACAGCCTTTTATTAAATTGTGGCTTATGTGTATTCGTGATCTCAATATTAGTAGAAACATACCAGAAATATGACCTATCTAGAAAAACTACACATACACACATATACACACATATACACACATACACATACATGAATGGCCCCTGAAGTAAGCATGCTTTCCCACATTCTCCTTCATTTTATTGATGAGGAGTGCTACCTGAAAATAAACCCAATAAAACCTATCTGTTCATTAGACAAAGAGGCTCCATGTTAAGCAAAATATATACTTAATTACTATATTAATATTTAATGCTTTAATAATGCTGTTCATTTATATATATCTATTCATTCCTAGATATTGAGGGAATATTTATAAGCCCTTCCATTAATAATCCTCCATCTAAGTGGTTCCATTTCCTGAAATCACTATTGAAATATGTCTACTTTATAGCTATAAAGCAAAAAAAACCAAAAGAGCTGAAAAATATTGGCATCATTAAGTCCACAGTTGTTGCTATTTGTTTTTTAAATGCATAATGCTAATAGTTATTTTCAAAATCCTTATTCCTTGGAACATAATTGTTTCTTCATGCCATAATGTCTCCAAAAGTCTTTCAAAGGACACATTATTAATCTCAATATTAGTACAAATATTGTTCATTATGGCCTTCCTGTCAATGATATATTTTTTTAAATCACGTCTCTGCTTGCCTCAAAGTACCTTATTGTTACTGAGTGCAGTGTAGAGCACCTGTAGCTCCAGCTACTAGGGAGAATGAGCCCAGGAATTCAAGTCCGTAGTACCTGTGACTAGCCTGTCTCTCCAGTCTGAGAGATATAAAGAGACCCCTGCCTCTCTAAAACAAATAATACCTCATTATGTTCATTTTCACTTGGATTAATCCATAATCTGGAAGTATTTATTAACTATTTTCTGTGTCATAATTTAATATAAAATATTCATCAAATTCTATTGCATGGCCAATTCTCCCTCCCACAATCTTGATTAACATGTACTGTATAAAAAGTTATAATCTCACACAAGAGATTATAACCCCATCTCTACTCTTTGATTCAACACTTATAAAAGCTTCTTCCCACTTTTGCCTTTTGCTAAAGTTATCTTCTATCCTTTCAAGAAGTAATAGAAAATTATTAAAGTTAACTCCTGCTGACATAAGAGGCTTTGTATTTAAGAAAGAACCTTGAAGAAAAGAAATTAAGTAGGTAATGCTCATCTAGAAAAAGTCAGAGGTTAGCCTAATGTGGAAGAAGGGTGTATTTAGCTCTCCTCCCTAATTATGAATTAGGAAAATTATGGGTCAGGAGGAATAGATAATTGTAGGTAAAGAAATGCAGTATTTCAGAACACAGCCGGTGGAATCAAATTTCTTTTGAGTCTGGTTAGCATTATTTTCTAAGTGTGTGAAATTAGAAAAATGAAAACATCACTTAGGACTCAATTCTACACATATAAAATAAATATAAAATAGTTACTTCATCACAGAATTACTTGAGGTCTAAATGAGATAACTCTTAACAGTGTAGCATCTTGCCGTGCTTATGGCATAAATAAATAAATGTTAGCTCTTATTATAATGAAGCTGAAAGATGCATGAATTGTGAAAAACATAAATTTGTTATACTATCACTCTGTATAATTTTAGGATTTTTCTTTTGCAATTTTAGCTGCCCATGTAAGGGATCAAATAAGAGCTGTAGATAGTATGCCGTTCAGGTTAAGGATTTTCACAGTTTACCAAGAAACTCAAAAATCAACTCTCACATTTAAAAAAAAAAGAGTTGAATTAAAAAAACTATTATTTACTATACACTTCATATTTTCTTTGACATTTATATTTTTAAAAATATGCTGAATCTAAACAGCCTTAGAAAACATTTTAATCTCATCATTATCAGAAAACATACATTTGTCAAGTTCCTGTGTGTGTTTAGAGCTCTGAAAGACTTAAATAAGACAATCTATTTTCAAGAAGATCATACCATCTTAATAGCTATGATTGAATATCCATATAATGAGAGTTACTATACCTTAGCCAAATTTTTAACTAAAAATTTAATTTAAAGATTAGAAAAACTTGATATATTGGTAGTTCAGTGAAAATCTATATATGTGTTTATGAAATATTTGAAGGGAATAACTTTCCATTATTTGGGGGGTTACTTCATTCTAATATGATGCAATCTATTCTGTATTTAAAATTAAGTAGTTTAGAAGTAGATATGGACTCTGTTGAGTGCAGTAAGCATTTGAATAGAATGTGAAAAATCAATTAGCATAATCCAGCTATCTCTCAGTTATCAATTCTTTGAAATTGGCATCTCTGCTTTTTCCCAGAACAAATTCACTATATCAAGATCCCTTGGAGAACAATGGCAATTTGACTTAAGATTTTATGGAAACTAGACATCACACAAACCTCAGTACCATACTAAAGAAATCTTTTACATGCCTCATCTGCCAACTCCATTTGTTCTATTTCCGGTTGTATTCCTCCTTGTTCACCCTTCCGTTGTCTTGGGGAATCTAAAATAGTTTGAGGACTTGTCTCAGAATAAGTTTATCTGACTGATGAAAGACACTTTTTTTTTTTTTTAATTCCAGCAGAAAGTAAAGCAGGTCAACTTTTCTTCAAACGATCGGGTCTTTAACAGACACAAGGGATAGGACATGGCTAAAATCCTACATCTCTAACTGAGTCACTCCAAGCAGGGTCTGGTCATTTCTGTGATACAGAAAGGAGTTGGAGAAGAGAAAAAACATTGTTTGATGACAGCCCTGGGTCCTCCAAAACCTTCATCTCTTCTACTTCAGCAAGTAAAGAGAACAGTGTTACCAGTGCAGGGAACAGCATAACCTTGGAGCTGGACTGTCTGGTTTGAATCCAAACTCTATCATTTACTAGCTGTGCAGATTGTCACAGTGACTTAAGAGCTTCAGTTTTCTCATCTGTAAAAATAAATCAAGTTAATATCATCCTCATAGGGATTATTTGGGGTGTGTGTGAGGATTACGTGATGTCTTACATATATGCTCTATAAACCTTGATGGAACAAAGTAAATGCTCATTACGTTTTAGCCACTGTTAGCAGAAGTTTTCTGTGTATCCAGTCAGAAACACAGCCTAAGTGAGGTGCATGTCTGCAGAGCTAGCCAATAGGCCTCTTTTCTAATGGGGTCAGCCATTTTTGATCTGAAACTTACTGTGCAAAAGTTATTTAACAAAAATTGGGCAGCAGAACTACAACATTGAGTACTAGGTACTCATTAATCACATTATTGGAGCAAAAGATAGGTATTCAGCCTTTTAGAGTATTTATCTAGGCAAAAAAAAAGAAAAATTCCCATAAGTTATCTGGAAACACGTAACTGAAGAGTAAAATAATCTTCAAAACAATATACAAGAAACTCTTTATTAGTTGCTTCTTGAGGTAAAAGAATTTGAAATTTCAAATTTTATACCTTAAAAATTTGCTATTTAAAAAAAAGAAAAAGAATTTGCTGTTTATTCAGAAACTAATTAAAATTTAAAAACATAGTTATAAGTTAATCATATATTAATCCTCACATAGCTTGGTTTCCTAAATGCAAATCGTTATACTGCAATTAAGTTGTATTAGTTGATGTTCATAGCTTAGGTCAAAGACTTCAAATCCTCTCAGAGCAGGGGTTTCAAGCTATTTTTACCATGACTCATTGTAAGATATATTTTTCATTGCAACAAGGACATACATGCTAGTTAGAAAACTAGAGATTAAATATCACTACATTGGTTGTCGAATTTTACATCATGACATATCTTAACTTTGCCCTCTCTGCAGAAGCAGATACCTAATTGATCTTCCAATTTTGCATTCCCTCTTTAGACAGTTTTTCAAACTTATCTTTTTTACCCTGGGTCTCATTTCTTCCATGATGTCCACCATGAGGAAACTCCCTGCCCTCCCCTCACCATCACCATATGACCATTAGTCTTGAAGAACAATCACACTGTAAGCTTATCAGTGGAAAAAGAGAGATGTTTCTCTATTAAGAGTAGAAATTTGCATCTCTGAGGGCTCTCATGTCATATGGACACAATCCAAGGAATTGCATAGTTATATTTTCCTGTCTTCTGTGTTTTCCTATGTCCCCATTCCTAGCATATAGCTGAGAGACTTGTATACTGAGAATTTAAATGGATGCAAAGGAGCTTTTCCATCTCTTCCTGTTTGAAGGTGAGAAGGAAAATATCTCAGTATGATTTTTTCTATTAATTTGACTGCTCTGAAAATTATGAAAAATGATCTTTTTTTTTTTTTTTTGAGACGGAACCTCAAGCTATCCCCCTGGGTAGAGTGCCATGGCATCACAGCTCATAGCAACCTCCAACTCCTGGGCTCCAGCGAGTCTCTTGCCTCTGCCTCCCAAGTAACTGGGACCACAGGCGCCCGCCACAACGCCCGGCCATTTTTTGGTTGCAGCCATCATTGTTGTTTGGCAGGCCCGGGCTGGGGATTTGAACCCACCACCTTACGTATACGTGGCTGGCACCTTAGCCAATTGAGCCACAGGCGCCGAGCCGCCTTCTCATTTTGAAAGTATTAAACCTTTATATAAAATGTGATATATACAGGTAAATACAGGGAGTATTATTTAACCTTAAAAAAGGAACGAAATTCTCAATACATTCTAAAACATAGATGACTAAACCATGAAGACATGGCAAGTGAAAAAGCCCTAAACAAGAGAACAAATGCTATATAATTCCTTTTACATGAAGCACCTAGAGTAGTCAAATTCCCAAAGACAGAGAGTAGAACAGTGGTCACCAAAGGAAGGAAGGGATAGGGATTTATTGCTTAATGGCTAGAGTTTCAGTATGGCGTAACGAAAAAGGTCTGCTGAAGGAAAAGCGGTGATAGCTGGACAACAATGTGAATGTACTTAGTGCCACTGAAGTGACAACTTGAAAACAGTCAAAATGGCAAATTTTATCACAATAAAAAAGTAATAAGCTCAGTGAGAGTCTAGGGGAGATCTTAAGTGAGTAAAGGGCATGAGATTTGATATATGTTTTTTTTGTTTGTTTTTTACTGAGGTTAGGGTAACTGATATCACCAGAAAATTCCCAACTTAAAAAGAAATTAATTACCATATTTGGTTAACTAAAACCAAAAATACTGAAATACTGCTGGTAATACATGTACAGAGTGGTGAAGTCTCTGATATGGTAGCATGTAACAATTATCATCACGTTCCTTAAGAAATACATACTGCAGGCTCGGCGCCTGTGGCTCAATCAGCTAAGGCGCCAGCCACGTACACCTAAGGTGGCAGGTTTGAGTCCCCAGCCCAGGCCACCAAACAACGATGGCTGCAACCAAAGAATGGCCGGGCGTTGTGGCGGGTGCCTGTGGTCCCAGCTACTTGGGAGGCGGAGGCAGGAGACTCGCTTGAGCCCAGGAGTTGGAGGTTGCTGTGAGCTGTGATGCCATGGCACTCCACCCAGGAGGATGGCTTGAGTCTCCGTCTCAAAAAAAAAAAAGACATACATACTGCAGACAATCATGTTTAATCTTGACCCATATTCAATACTGACTAAACATTCCATAGTTTATACATTTCATTTAATTTATACCCCACATTTCTTCATCTTTTGAGTGCTTTAAGACCATTAGTGATGAACAGCATAATAACATTTCTTCAGAAACTTTCCTCCCATTACACCAAATCCTTCTGTTATTCAGCTAAGATTTTTCAAAGGAGCATCTAAGCAAAAAGGGGTCAGGGAAAAATGTACACATAGACTGAGCTTTTCTTGTGAGTCCAAAGTATTTTATATTTCCCATGTTATCAGCAATCCTTGGACTTTACAGTTAATATCCATTTTACATGCCAGAAGACAATCATACCACTAACAATAACTTATATCACTATGATTTAGCCAACAATGGGTTAATTATCATCATGACAAGTATTTCTACAAAATGATATTCTAGGATTCGAAATAAGATTTTCCACTTTGTCTTTACATATTTCTAAATTGGGAGTGTAACATTGAGTTCTATAAAGTACCTAGCCTAAGTAAAACAGAAGCTACTACCCACACAGAAGTGAAATGAAAGACCAAAAACAAACATGGTAAATCTCAGTATCATCCACACCAATCTCTCAATTCCTGAATATTCACTTAACAGGCCAAAACCTAAAAATCCAAGTTATTCTCAGAGAATAACTTTATGAAAATAATGAATTAATGAGTTTACTCTGAAGATTTTAGATATTCAATGTTTATGAATGGAGTAAAAGGTTTTTGTAAAAGGAATAAAAGAATTAAAAGGTGAGCTCTGACACAACAATAATGCCTTTAGGACAAAGAGAAAATTGAGGGAAAAAATTACATAACACCGCAGGTTTTCCAACTACAAACCCCAAAAAGATAGAGTTTTTTTTTTCCCATTTTTGGCTGGGGCCGGGCTTAACCTCACCACCCCCTTATACGGGGCCAGCACCCTACTCCTTAAGCCACAGGCACCACCTTTTTTTTTAAAGATAGATGTTTTTAAAAAATTGATGGCTATAAAAAATTAATGGCTACGTTTAAGGTGTTACAGAAACTTAAGCATGTATTTTTAATTTCTCCTATTAAACATATGTATACAAATTAGCCACTTCTCTGATAGACAATGAAAATATCTTTCTCAATTTTGGTTTACATAAGTCATTTCATATGTATTTCAATATCGAATTCAGTTAATTATGGCTACTCATAATTTTATATAAACACTATGAGAAACAAAATGCAACTACAGCAAAACAATAAATGCTTCAAAAGTCACATCCCTCAACACTATTACTCAGGAATTGCCAAATTTATTATCCAGTATAAAATGACAGAGTCCTTCAATAAAATTATGGAATTATTTAACTCGCATTCAACTCTAAATTTAAATCTTTACTATGAAAATGTTAAGAAACTGGGAGTGGGGTGGCGCCTGTGGCTCTTTAAAGGAATAGGGCACCAAGCCCATATGCCAGAGGTGGTAGGTTCAAATCCAGCCCTGGCCAAAAACTGCAAAAAAAAAAAAGACATTAAAAAAAAAAAAGAAACTGGGAGTATACAGGGTAGTCAAAGGACTGCCATTTAATAAGAATGACTCTATATTCACTGAAGATCCAGGGAGCTCACCCAGTTATATACCAGACACGTAATTACAATGACAACATTTTTATTTACTACCCTGAAAAAAATTATTTCCTTTTAAGATAATGATGCACAAAAGCAAGCAAAGAAAAAACAAAAAACAAATGCAAGAATGCTAAAATATATATTAGGAAAAAAACTACATTGTTAGTTTCACAACTGAAAATACTACAATTTTATGGAAACCTCATGGATTGGTCTTATTCACAGTCTTTTTCTCATTTTCCATTTATAGATGGCAACTGCTCTTTCTCTGTGTTGGCTAAACTAGATCCCTACAAGTTCAGTTCCTAAACAAAGTAATATCTAAATTATGAGGCTGCAAAAGCTCCAACAGGTACACTAAGAAATTCTCAAAAATTAAAACTTAAAGACAAGCAGTTAGTCCAATAGAACAGAACAGAACCACTTCTATCCAAAAAAAAAACCCTCAGAAATCTTTAAAAGAGATACATATTTTAAATATCTCCAGATGTAGTATTTTCTTTTAAGTATAAAGTTTTCATTGCCTTTTTTGTTGTTGTTGTTAGAATTCACAGTTTGCAAACCATGAGAGTTAAGGACAAGTATATAATTCCAGAAGTACCCTCAAAGAAGGGTGAGGGATGGGAGAAAGGGAACTTTCAAATAGGGAAAGAAATTTTCTAGAAGTTGGTGACAACTTCTATCATCCTCAACAAAAACTCACAAACCATGAAAACATTTCTCAAATTAAAGAAATAAGGCAATACTGAATACTAAGGATCAGGATATAAAGTCTAAATACAACCCCAAGAATATGTTGTAATTTAATATAACATAGGTAATGTTTCTAATCTATGAGAAAATATTTTATTTGATGGGGAAAATAAGAAAATGAAAGACAAGCCACAGACAGGGAGAAAACACAGGTTAAAAACATATTTCTGATAAAAGATTATCTAAAGTATACAACAAAAATCTCTTTTAAGATTCAGTAAGAAAGCAAATAATCTAATAAAAAATGGGCAAAAGATACAGACACCTAACCAAAGTAAACAGAGAGAGCAAATGAGCATATGAAAAGACGCTCTACATCAAATTCCACTAAAGAATTCCAAATTAAAATAACAAGACACCACTATATGCCTATTAAAATATCTAAAATACAAAACACTGACAATACCAAATGCTGGCAAGGACTTAGAGCAACACATTACTGACAAGAATGTAAAATGGTACTACCACTTTGGAAGACCATTTTGGCAATTTCTTAAAAAACGAAACATACTGGCTCGGCGCCTGTGGCTCAATCAGCTAAGGCGCCAGCCACGTGCACCTAAGGTGGCAGGTTCGAATCCCCAGCCCGGGCCCGCCAAACAACAAGGATGGCTGCAACCAAAAAATGGCTGGGCGTTGTGGCGGGTGCCTGTGGTCCCAGCTACTTGGGAGGCGGAGGCAGGAGACTCGCTTGAGCCCAGGAGTTGGAAGTTGCCATGAGCTGTGATGCCATAGCACTCTACCCAGGGGGATAGCTTGAGGCTCTGTCTCAAAAAAAAAAAACGAAACATACTCATGCCACATGACCCAGCAATTGTGCTCCCTGACATTTACTCAAATGAGTTGAAAACTTAAGTCAACATAAAACATGCATGTAAACATTTATAGCAGCTTTATTCATAATTGATAAAACTTGTAAGCAACCAAGATGTTCTTTAATAGATAAGCAGATAAAAAACCTATAATGCATGCATACAACAGAATACAATTTAGAACAAAAGATGTGATCTATTAAGCCATTAAAAAGAATGGAGGAACCCTAAAAACACATTGCTGAGTAAAAAAAAAACAATCTCAACAGACTATATACTTATGACTCCAACTGTATGACATTCTGGAAAAGGTAAAACTATAGTGACAGTAAATATTACAATAGATCAGTGGTTTCCAAGAGTTCGGGTCGGGGAACAAGGGAGATTTTTAGGGCAGTGAAACTATTCTGCATGATTCTGCGATGGCAAATACACGTTAAAACAAGTTTTTATGTCAGATTTGTCAATACACAACACAAAGAGTAAATCCTAATGTAAACTGTGGACTTCATTTAATAACAATATATTAATACTAGCTTATCAATTGTAACAAATATACCACACTAATGCAAGATATTAATAATAGGGGAGTAAGGGTGAGGATATGGAAACTGTACTTTCTACTCAATTTTTCTATAACTTCAAACTGCTGAAAAAATAAGTCTATTAATTTTTTAAAATGTGCAAAGAATTGGCCAGGCTCAGTGGCTTATACCTATAATCCATACCCACCAAGCTAAGGGGAAGGATCTCTTGAGAGCAAGAGTTCAAGACCAGCCTGAGTGAGAACAAGACCCCATCTCTACAAAAAATAGAAAAATTAGCCAGGTGTGGCAACATGTGCCTGTAGTCCCAGCTACTTGGGAGGCTAATGTAGGAGAATCTCTAGAGCCCAGGAGTTCAAGGTTGCAGTGAGCTATGATGATGCCACAGTAAGACTTTGCCTCAAAAAAAAAAAAAGACAACAAAATGTGTAATAGATCATAAGAATCAGAGGCTCGGCGCCTGTGGCTCAATCGGCTAAGGCGCCAGCCACGTACACCTAAGGTGGCGGGTTCGAATCCCCAGCCCGGGCCCGCCAAACAACACTGATGGCTGCAACCAAAAAAATGGCCGGGCGTTGTGGCGGGCGCCTGTGGTCCCAGCTACTTGGGAGGCGGAGGCAGGAGACTCGCTTGAGCCCAGGAGTTGGAGGTTGCTATGAGCTGTGATGCCATGGCACTCTACCCA
>CAUYQV010095442.1:0-11471 GCA_963574575.1 Galagoides demidoff
TTCTCCCATGTTCCCTAGCTTGTGGTGCATTCTTTCCAAAAATCAGGGCTTTTTTAAAACGCCAAAGGACACAGGACAAATTGTTAAAAATCGGACTGTCCTGCCAAAAGCAGGAAGTCTGATCACCTTACTCTGGGGGGGCGGCGCTACTTGTGTGTTCCAGACAGTATGGCTCCTTCTGAGCTAATTGTCCTTGCCTAGAAGCAAGGGAGGGAGCCAGTCTCCTTCTGATACCTTGCCCAGGAGGGGAGTAGGGAGTTTACATTAGCCTTTTCATTTCCAAATGAATTTACATTAACCTCTTCATTCCCAAATGGAGTTACATTAACTTTTTCAGCAGCTGAAAACCATATATTCCCTTCCCATTCTCCCGCTGTTCCCTAGCTTATCATGCATTCTTTCCAAAAATCAGGACTTTTTAAAAATGCCACGGGATGAGGGACAAATTGTTAAAAATCGGGACTGTCCCACCAAAAGTGGGATATCTGGTCACCTTATTCTTAACATTGATTGGCATCTATTTTCATCCCCTTGAATCTGAACTTATGACTCGTTTTGACCAATAGCATGTGGCAGAAGTGATGCTGTGCAATTTCCAAGGCTGGGACTTAAGAATCTGTAGCTTCAGTGTTCACCAATTCATATACTCTGTTGCGAACCAGAGTGGAATTGGTGGAGAATGAGGAAAATACAGCACAAGAGAAGACACGGAAACAAAGGGACCGGGAGGACTGACTGAGCTGATGGCTACAGCCAGTTCCAAAGTACAAAATCAGTTTTATTTTATAGTATCTTTACAGGGTTGTCCGGGGGGAGTAACATAGACAAAGTGGGGAAGTAGCATGAACAAAAGACAATAGTTTGGGTCTTATAGTACAATATGAAAATATAAATGACTTTAACAAACCATCTTGCTAATGGTTTCTGCTCAACTTCATTAACATATGACAAGAAGTAAGAAGGGTAAGATCACAAGGATCTCAGCATAGTAGAGCAAAGAAAAAACTTTGTGACTTCGTGGTTACTACTTTGTTAGCACATGACAAGGAGAAAGAAGGGAGAGATCTCAAGGATCTCTGCGTAGTTGACTAAGGAAAGAAAAGGCTAAGTGACTTCTGGCAGAGGGAGCATGAAGAAAGGAAAATGGCTGTTTTGGGAATGGAGGAGAAGCAGTTGCGGGTTCATTCTCTGAATGTTCCCCAGGCTGTGAGGGCTCTGCCATCTCACCGCCCACTCTCTGCAATACTCCTTGAAAGTCAACTGCCATGACGAAAGGCTGACCACCATCCTGTGAGGAAGTCTTGCTAGCCACATCAAAAAAGAAACCATGTGCAGAGCACTGAGGCATATGGGTGAAGCCTTAGAATTTCTAGGCCATGCAGCCACTGCCTGAATGCGGCTAAGTGAATGACGCTAACCAACACCATGTGATTAAAATATCTGCTTAGATGAGCTTGAATTCATGACCCATAGAATTGTGAGAAAATAAAATGGTGGTTGTTTTAAGCCACTATATTTTGTGTTGTTTGTTGGAGAGCAACAGATCATCAAATCACCTCCATACCATGTAGTAATAACCCTTTACTCCACTGATATGTAATGCCACTCTTTCATATACTAGATTACATCATTTATTGAGTTCAAGGTTTTTTTTTTTTACAAATAGTTTAACTATATTTTGAGATAATTGCAGATTCACATGGAGTTGTAAGTATAACAGAGATACATGTACCCTTTACTAGTTTCCCTTTGTGGTAACATCTTGCAAAATGACAGTACAATGTCACAACTAGGCTATTAACATGGAAATGATAAAGATATGGAACGTTTCCATCACCACAGGATCCCTCATGTTGTCCTTTTGTAGCCACACTCACATCCTTCCTGCACCTATAATCTATCCATCCTTAACCCATGGCCATCACGGGAAGGAAGTTATACAAATGGAATCATACAGTATGTAACATTTAGCAATTGACTTTTTTCCTCTCAGCACAGTTTCTTGTGGATTAAAGTTGTTTTGTGTATTTGTAGTTCATTCCTTTTTATTGCTGAGCAGTATTCCATGGTTGGAGGTACACCATAGTTTGTATAACCATTTATCTGTTGAAGGGCATCTGGATTGTCTCCAGTCTTCAGATATAAATAAAGCTATGAAAAATATTCTTGTATGGGTTTCTGTGTAAACCCAAGTTTTAATATTTCTAATAAAGAAATGCCCAAGAGTACAATTGCTGGGTCATATGATAGTTGCATATTTCAGTTTTTAAAAACTGCCAGGCTATATTCCAGAGTAGCTGTACACTATATTCTCACTGGCAAAGTATGATTGATCTGATTTCTCCACATCCTGCCAGCCTTTGGTATTGTCTCTATTTTTTATTTTAGCCATTCTGATAGGTGGGTAGTGATGTCCCATTGTGGTTTTAATGGATATCCCTGATGGCTAGTGAGACTGAGCATCTTTTCATGTGCGCATTTGCCATTTGTGTATCTATTTCAGTGAAATATCTGTGTATTTGGCCCATTTTCTAAGTGTTGAGGTATTCATTTGTTTGTTTGTTTTGGGACAGAGTCTCACTCCATTGCCCTGGGTAGAGTGCCATGGTGTCATTATAGCTCACTGCAGCCTTGAGCTCAAGAGATCTTCCTGCCTCAGCCCCCTAAGTAGCTGGACTATAGGCATTCACCTCCAGACCTGGCTAACTTTTATTTTTTTTCTATTTTTAGTAGACATGAATAGAGTCTTGCTTTTGCTCAGACTGATCTCAAACTCCTGAGCTCAAGCAATCCACCTGCCTTGGCCTCCCAGAGTGCCAGGATTATAGGAGTGAGCCACCACAGAGGCCCTACATATTGAATTTTGAGAATTCTTTATATTCTATACATACCAGTACTTTGTTAGATATGTAGTTTACAAATATTTTCTGTCATCTATTACTTATCTTTTCATCCATTTCACATGTACTTTTGCAGAGTAAAAGTCAATTAATTTGAGGAAATCTAATTTTTTTTAATGTATTATGGTTTTGGTATCAAGTATAATAATTCTTTGCCTAATCCAAGGTCTCAAAGATTTGACCCTAGGCTTTTTCCCCTAGAAGTTTTATGGTTTTACATGTAATGTTTAAAACCATGATCCATTTGGAGTTAATTTTCATATAGGTGAAATATTTGGGTTGAGGTAATTTTTTTTTTTTTTTTTGCCTATGGATAACCAGTTACTCCAGCACCATATATTGAAAAGCAATAGTTTTTAAATAGCTTTGAATGTATTCTTAGGTAGCTTCATATTCTCTTATTAAGGATGTAAGATATGTAAAGGATAATAGATATTTTTTAGATATGGAGATTCATTGTGGTGAACAAAAAGATTTTGTGCTCAAATTTCTTTTCAAGGAAAAACTTAATTGTCCCAGCTGCAGTGACTGTTTCAGTGGAACAGCTTTCAAATTTTATTCCTTTCAGGGAACACATCAGTGACAGAAAGCCCCCTCACCATGGTCACATCCCTCTGGGGAGGTTCACATCCAGTGGTGGATAGAGGCAGGGATGAAGAGAAACAGCCACTTTGACTAAAACTGGGGAGGTTCTCTGGAGCCATTTCTGCTCCCGACCTCCCTGTGACTGGGATTGTGGAGGCTAAATCAGAGCTCTACTTCTCCCTCCACCCAGTCTCACTTTCTCCCCTCCTGGATGCTGATCTCAAGGCACTCCTGAGCATTAAATTCTGTCTCGGAAACTACTTCCTGAGAACCCTAAACTATGACATTCATTTTCATTTTTATTTAATGCTAAGCATGAAATATGGTTTAAATACTGAGAATGGTGAGAAGATTAGAACTTAATGGATGTTGTATGACAATGACAGGAGCCTTGCACACTGCTGTCCTGCTGGACTGCATCGCTGAGGGCAGGGAAACTGCCTCCGAACTTCCATCAGAAAGTCTCCTCTTTCAACATACCACTATGAATGAGAAGAGCACGCTGAACAGTAGGGAAAGAGCAGGTGTAGGTGTTAGGATTAGCACAGCTTGCACACAACGAGAAAGGAGACCACACAGATAATATCAAGAGTTGCCCCTTCCTCTGCTGCCATCGCTCCAGCACTTAGAAGGTATATACATGGGTGAATATCCAGAAGTACATATAACAGGGCCAAAATCTTCCCATCAGTATGTGATCAAAAATCAGATAGTCATCCTTTGAAATAATGCCTAAGGTTGTGTCACCTGCCATTCTGATGTCCTCTTGATACTTTCATGACTCCTTAGGAAACCCAGACTTTTAAACTGAGAAGGGAGGAATAGAAGGGACTGTCCAATTTTAAGCTCCACTGCCATTGGAGGCGAGAGCAGGGAAAAGAGAGGAAAGGAAGAGACCAGAGGGGCTAGTGTTCAGTTTCCAGTCATGTCCTCTGGTCCTAGGAAATTTCAAGTCACAGTGATATAGAGAGAATTATTTTTTCTTTTCAAGACAGAGTCTCACTATGTCGCCCTTGGTAAAGTGCTGTGGCATCACAGCTCATGGCAACCTCAAACTCTTGGGCTTAAGCATTTCTCTTGCCTCAGCCTCCTGAGGAGCTGGGACTACAGGACAGAGAGAGAATTTTAACAGTATTCCTTTTGTCTGCCTTCCATTTCATTTGATAAAATAGAAAAGCCCTGTAGTTTTGTTTTCAGTCGAATCAATGTTTCTTAAAAGGGTTTTTTTCCCCCACCATATTGCAGAGCTTTTAACTTTTATTTTTCTTCTGGTTGTTTTTTCTGATAAGTCCATACTGAAATAATAGGCATCCTCACAAATCAGGAAAAGTGTTGCCCTGCAAAATGTTGACATTGAAAATGTCAGTTGTCTTTCTGTATTTGAGCTTCCAAGAGCAAAATCCATCTATGTAGTCATTATTTATACCACTGAATATTTATAGCAGGCCAGATTTACACAGTAGCAGAAAGGAAGCGTTCACACCCATAATTCCCTCTGACATTAATGCTGCCTGTTTATTTGCCCCCTCACCATTTTGAAAATGCATCCTTCAGTTTAATACTGCTTATTGAATATCCATTCCATTTAGTCTGCACTGGTGGCAGAAAACAAACAGCAATTGGTACCTTGGCTCTATTACATTTCCTGACAAGTGGGAACTAATCTGTTTGTGATGTAATAAATACTTGGTTCTAAGTCATTCAGCAAATTGGCTTATTTAGCTTTAGCTCTGCAGGAATGAACACAGGGAACAATTTTCACCCATCATTGATTCCACGCTGAAATATGTTATGATTGTCTATGCCTACTGCTGGAAGAACTTTATGGTGGTAAAAATGAATGAGCATTTAGTAAAAATACTGTTCTGAGTCGATGCAAGACGAGCAATGATCTTATTGTTTACCTATATGGTTGGAGCTGGCTTTTGTCTGTTTATGAGAGCCAATTGTTAAATATGCAGGAGCTTTGTGAACTGGATGTTAAAACTTTGAAACTGGGAGTATATATACCACAAAGATCGTCAGTCACTTCAAGTCAGGGTTTTGTTTTTCTGAGAGCCGATTTCTAAACACACCATTGTCTACACCAATGCAGGAGAGTTACAAGAGAGATGATGCGCAGAAAACTTAAGTTTTCACAGGAAAAAGTGAGTAACACATGGAAACTAAAAACACACAGAGAAATGGATGACAAAGATATAACAACTTATATCTTATAAAAGTGCACAGCGGAGTAAGCATACTTAAGCATCTGAAAGGTAGAGACCTAGTTAGTAGACCAAGTAAGTGTGATAACAATTTATGAAAGTGAGTCTCCACTTGGTGCCTGTGGCTCAGGTGGCTAAGGCACCAGCCACATACACCTAAGGTGGTGGGTTCGAATCCAGCCTGGGCCCACCAAACAACAATGGCGGCTGCAACCAAAAAATAGCCAGGCGTTGTGGCGGGCGCCTGTGGTCCCAGCTACTTGGGAGGCTGAGGCAGGAGACTCACTTGAGCCCAGGAGTTGGAGGTTACTGTGAGCTGTGATGCTACAGCACTCTACCCAGGGGGACAGCTTGAGGCTCTGTCTCAAAAAAAAAGTTTCTGAGTGAGTTTACTTTTGTGGTAGAGCATTGTGCTTGTCATTGTGGAGGATGGGTCTGAGAATATCCTGGAGAGCTGGTTTAGTTATGGCAAATTTCTTCAACATGTGCATGTCATTAAAGTATTGAATTTCTCCACCATAAATGAAACTCAGTTTAGCTGGATACGGGATCCTGGGTTGAAAGTTATTTTGTTTTAGGAGGTTAAAGGTCAATGACCATCTTCTTTTAGGTTTCAGCAGAGAGATCTGCAGTCATTCTAATATTCTTCCCCTTGTAGGTTATGGTTTTCTTACACCTGGCTGCTTGCAGAATTTTCTCCTTCATATTAACTTTGGCAAAGTTAATTATAATGTGTCTAGGAGATGTTTTATTTGAATTGAGTCATGCTGGGGTTCTGAAACTGTCTGCTATCTGGATCTCAGAACCTTTTGCCATGTTTGGAAAGTTCTCCTCAATTATGTCTCGGAGTAGAGCATCTGGGCCTTTGGAGGCAACCTCTTCTTCAGGGATGCCTACAAGGCGAATGTTTGCTCTTTTGGAGTGGTCCCACAATTCTCTCAGGGAATGGTCTGTTTTTGCTCTCCACTTCTCTTCCTCTTTGAGCATTTGGGACTGTTCAAAAGCTTTGTATTCAATGTCAGAGATCCTTTCTTCTGCCTGTTCCCTTCTGTTACTGAGGGAATCTATTGTAGTTCTCAGATCCTTGAGGGTTGTTAAGTTCTTGGGTCAATGTGTCAAAATCTTTGGTGATTTTGTCTTTGAATTCTTGAGACAACTTATGAATTAGTCCTTGAAATTCTAATTCTATCTTTACCTCCATTCTGTTAATCTTTTTGCCATCTAAATTCTGAACTCAATTTCTGACATCTCAGCCATTTGTTTATGAATGGGATCACCTAGTGTGTCTGTTTTTCATTCCTTGGAGGAGTTGATCTACTCTGATTATTGATGTTACCAGAGCTTTTCCTGCTGATTCTACTCCATGATTATTTTTCACCATTTGGCTAGATGGACAGGGAAGGTGAAATTGGATTGGGGGCTCCCAGAGTTATGGTTAACCAGCCCTTTGCCAAGGATGTGGGACTGGTGACTGTAGCTTTTTCCCCTACAGCTTTGCAAAGGACCTGTACAGTATTACAGTTTCAGGCTCTGAGGACCTGCTTGGTGTGGTGGGGTTAGTGACTCTGTCTTGTATTCAGCTGGTCTTTGTCCAATCCTAGTGGATCAGTGACTCTGGGTTGAAGTCTCAGCTATGGAGAAACACAAGCAACTAAGACACCCCGCCCTCAACAGGCAACAACTAGAAGAGGAGAATCAACCCTTCCTGTTACCACACAACGTTATCACCTGAGAGGGTCCTTCGGTGATTGGCCCAGGCCAGGGGTTCCAAACCAATTGACCCAGTCAGTACCAATTCTCAAGTGTGAGAGTTCGAAAGGTCTCCAGCAACTAGATAGTAGAGGTCTACTGGCTGCTCAAATGTGGTTCACTCTGGTACTCTGTGGAGTCAGAAAGGCCCTCCCAGTAGCAGGGTTGGACCAGAGGGGCTGGTCTCTCTTTCCCCACCTTGCACTTATTTCACGCCCAGTCACTGGAGTGTAGTCACCCACACGCTGTAGTCCTGCTCCCTCCAATAAGCGGTTATGCCAGGGTTTTGTGCCTGCCAGTGTCAAAGGGAAGTCAATGCCCCCTCGGCCTGGCCACCACCCTCTGCTGCCAGCTGGCTGGGGGAGCTGAGGCCTGCCTGCCTTGGGTACTCAATGGCAACTGGGGAGTAGTCCACCTGAGCTCAGTCCGAACCTGAGGATAACAAGTCCACAAGTGATTTTCTCCCTCAGCCACCACGCCTTTGCCCCAGCCCCTCTGCAGCACTGGTATCCCTATGGGGCGAGGTCTGGCTTCCTCTGGCAGTCCTCAGAGTTGAGGAGGTGTCTCGCCAAGATTAGACCCCAGCAGGATGGCTCTACTGTTGCTGAATCTTCATGGGAGGTGTCCCTGTGCAGCTCTCAGGTGGCTCCCATGGCCAGGGCTCTGGGAGCACAGGGTGTGCAGTTCCAACAGCAGGGTGGGGCACCTGGTGCATGGCTTTGGCAGGGCAGAGCATGGTGCAGTGGTTCACAGGCCTCCTCCCATAACTGGTCCACATTTTCGTAGAGCCAAGCCCGGCACCCTCTCCCGCCTTTGTCTGCACTGCTAATGGGCTCACTGCTACAGAGCAGCTTTTCTACCACGGCCCTTGCACTGCCTGGACCAGGCAATGAACCGCTACATTCCGGTCTCTGCGGGGGTTAGGATTCTGGACCATCAGATGAGGGGGGAAGGGTGGACTGGAAGTTCAAAATGGCAGGGGGGAAACGTTAGTTCAACTTTCATGCCTGGCAAGAAAGTGCTCAGAGTCACAGTAGGGTCCCTCTGGAGAAGTAGTCCCCACTTCCTGCAACTCCCTCCTGTGGGGTGAGACAAGAGGTCCTCAGTTCACCACTCACCTGTAGAAAACCTGCAGCAAGCAAAAAAATAAACAACTCCCTTGGGGGAAGGGATGGACACTTTTCCTTTGGGATGAGTTTTGTACCTGAAATTTGCTTTCTTGGAGTCACAGCTTGCCTCAGCAGAGGTGACGTGCAGTTATCACTCTTCTCTCTCAGCTTGGCTCCCAGTCTTCAGCTTTACTGGGTACTCCCTGGTTATTATCCTTCCCTCCGAATGGGAGCTTCTGTCAAAAGCCAGCTCCAGTCGGCCATCTTGCCCCTCCTCCCGCAACTGTGTGATTTTAGGCAAATGCCACCCACTCTGAGCAAATCTCCATCTTTGAGTTTGACACAGATGGGGCAGGCGTGGCGCTGATAAATGTTTCCGAATGAGGGAGAAGGGGAATGGGTGGCTGGTCTCCCTTTGTCCTCCTTTTGTATCATCTGGTGAGACTCAAGGTTCACCGTCCAGATGGTGCCTGCTGCCCTCATGAAAAATCTCCCCAAAGAGCTTCTGGTTCAGCAGAGGAGTGAGACAGGCACCAAGAGTGTGTGGAATCAGAAAACTTCAGCAGGGAAAGACCATCCTATTTCCACAAGGAGGTTGCCCTGAATGATGGGACCAAACACCCTACAGATGCCCAGCATGTGGGGTCCAGCCATGGAGGAGGGAGCAGGTACTCAGGGCCTCCACAAACACTCAGAGTGTCAGCATGGCTTTCCGCCCAGGGCCAAGAGCCCAGATGGTTTCCTTCTGCACAGGTTCAAGTGTAGAAGATATTTATGGCAAAACAATCAATGCGCCCTGGCTCAGGTCAAGGATGCTGCTGTGAGCTGGAACCTGAGAAATGATCCAACATTGTGTGCCCTCTTTAAAGATGTGTGTTGATCCTTGGCGAGAACTAGAAAGTCTCGGGGGCAGGAGATTTCACAGAGGGAGGAGGGATGGAGAATAAGGATTACACATCCAAACAGGCTCCAGCAAATCCCAAGCAGGTGTTTCCTCCACGGAGCTGAGCCCTTGACCAGCTGCGGGGGATTCTCTGCTGTAAACCCCCTGCCCCATGCTCAGGCAGGGCAGCGAGACGGCTGCAGGATGTCAGTGGGATCTGCAATTCTGGAGGCTTCTTCCCCCCATAAGGCATTTTTCCCAGCCACCAAAATGAGCCCAGCCAGAGCTACTAATCTCACCTCCCTGAGAGAGGATAGTGGCCAGGTCCCTGGGGGTGGCAGTGGGGGACCAGAATGTATCCATGTACACCCCAGCCTCCTAGGAATGGCTGGAAGAGCTGCCTCAGTCCCAGCATGGCTATTCCAGGGCAGGGGAGCTGGTAGGGTCAGGGCCCCCAAGGGACGAGTTCATCTATGAGGGAGACAGATGCCATGGTTCCCAATCACAGAACTGTTTGTGTAAGTCTGGGTATCTTGGGAGGGAGTGGTTGTGACTGGACATCAGCACCCTGTCCCTAGAGGAATGCAGAGTCTGGGTGGTGGGTAGGGTGTGCAGGAATCAGATGAGGACTTGAACCAGGAGACACCAGGATGCTGAGATGCCCATCTCAGTCCAGAGAACTCCTTCTACTCATTCAAGGGCAGACTGTGCTTTCATGGGTAAATCAGCTCCACTCACACGTGTTTCTAGTGGTCAGAGCTTATAAGTCCTCAGGAAGCTTTGGCCAAGCCTGACCTGGTGCCCTACCCTGGGCTGGGGTCGGGAAGAGTATTCCCTGCTGGTGGGGGGATGTCAACCATGTCAGCAGAGAACTCCCTGCTCAGGGCTCACGTGTGCAAGGCACCCAAGGGGCAAAGGTGAGGGACAAGTGTTCCTGGCCCAAGGGTCCGGAGAGATAATCTGAGTGGCTTCTGAGAGGAGACCCAAGGGGCAACCACCACCTGGACAAAGCACAAAGTACACATACACTCCTTTGGAACCTCACCCTGAGCTGGGCAGAGCAGCGAGCCTGAGAGGCCACTCACCCACACATGCCCCAGGCAGATGCACCCATGGAAGCCGCGTCTGGGCAGGACCCAGTTTCCTGTCCAGATAACATTGGGGAGATAAAAACATATGACACCATGTTCTTTGCTCTTTCCCCAGCCAGGTGCTCTGACTGCAGCCAGACTCTCAGCCTCCATTCTGCTATGATGAGTGGGGAAGGTGGGGCTGGGGAGCAGCTGGGGCCATGGCCATGATCTCTGCAGCAGGGCCCTCTGCACACAGAGGGTCTGCTTTCCACAAACGGGAGAGAACTACAATGCCAGGGATAGACAGGAGGCACATTAGTCTGACTTAAACAGGAAAGGGGCAGAAAGAACAAGGTGCGGGGAACTTGGTTAATCCAGGCAATAGGGAGCCATGGCAGGATCTTGAGCAGCCGAGTGCTGTGATAAAACTGGTCCTCCAGAAGGACTACTTTTGCCATCTAGAAGTGGTGTGCAAACTTGAATAGGACAGGAATGAGAATAACAAAGGTCCTACTGACCAGTGCTTATTAAGAGCAGATGAATTCACTTCTTTCTTTCCTCAAAGAATAACTCTTTAAGGAACCAGGTTGCCTGGGTGCAAACAATGACAGTGACCTGCCCAAGGTCGCACTGCTGGTAAGGGATGGCACTGGGACTCCACACCCAGGACATGTGCTCTGCTGCCTCCCAGCCATGTGCCTCTAAGGAATCCTCCATCTCCCAGGCCTCAGTTTCCCCATCTGTGCACTGAAGTGGTGAGTCCCCACCTCTCAGGGAGATTCTCTCTCCCCCCAGAGACTGTTCCTTCCCCTGCACTGTGGGCAAAAATTTCCCTGAGAGAAACACTCACATACCTCATTACTTTAGGAGGAAGAAAAAACCTTAAAAGTTTTCCTTGAAGGGCCGGTTTCAACCAAACTAGCTGGTGTTTTGAGTTTTCAGTTTTCTTCCCCTGGGAGAAGCCT
>CAUYQV010095443.1:0-11910 GCA_963574575.1 Galagoides demidoff
GGTGCCTGTGGTCCCAGCTACTTGGGAGGCGGAGGCAGGAGACTCGCTTGAGCCCAGGAGTTGGAGGTTGCTATGAGCTGTGATGCCATGGCACTCTACCCAAGGGGATAGCTTGAGGCTCCATCTCAAAAAAAAAAAAAATCTATTTATCATATATCTATTCATCCACCCATCATCTATCAGCTGTCTATTATCTATCTACCTATCATTTAGTTATCTATCCATCTATTATCTACATATCCTATCTTATTTCTTTCTTTCCATCTATCATCTACCTATCTGATCTATCTATCCACCTATCATCTATCAACTGATCTGTCTATCTATCTATCATCTATCTATTTGTCCTATCATGTAGGACATGGTATGTATGTATGTATGTATGCATCCATCCATCCATCCATCCACCTACCCATCCATCTTCTATGAGGACTAGCTCACAGATTCTTATTTTAAAATTGTCCCAGCTTTGGCTAGAAGGTGCCCTTCAGGTTTATTTCTCTGTCACTTTAACATGTCTCCATCATTCCTTGAGTACTTCCTATTTTCTGATACTATGCAGATTTATCTTGTACTTTTCCTGTCCTAGTCTTGGAATCAACTTCTTCTCCAAGGAGCTCTGGTAATTTCAGTGGGGCATGGCATTTAGAAACCAAGATCTGTGCATATCTTCAATGCCTGTCTCTAAATGTAGTTGGTTCCTTAAAGCAGCTCCTCCTCTCCCATTATGTGAAGAATCTGAGAAAAGATACAAATGATGATGGTAGTTCTCGGTCTCATTCAAGGTCCCATCCTTCCAGTACTACCCATCTCACAAGACAATGACTGTTATCCTCTCTTTCTCTCTCTCCAGAGTCTTACTCTGTGAGACTGGAATGAGAAGGTATCCTCATAGCTTACCCCAACCTCAAGCTCCTGGGCTCAAGCAATCCTCCAGCCTCAGTCTTCCAAGTAGCTGAGACTACAGGCACCTCACAACACTGGCTAATTTTTCTATTTTTAGTAGAGACAGGGTCTCACTCTCCTGGCCTCAAGTGATCCTCCTGCCTTGGCTTCTCAGAGTGCCAGGATTACAGGCTTGAGCCACCATATGTGGCCTATTAATCTTTTTAATATGTCTATTTGGCACTTTTTAATGCAAATACAAACATGAATATGGATTCTGAGTTAATCTATGGTTTATTCAAAAGGTTCATTACTATTATGCATCCTGTTTTCTTCCACTTAATGTGTCTTGAGATCTTGCCATATCACTGTACATGGAGCATCTCATTCTTTTTTTTTTTTTTTTTTGCCTTTTTAAAAAAATTGAAGTAAAATTTACACAACATAATATCATCTATTTCAAGTGAAAAACTTAGAAGTATGTAGTACATTTACATTTAATATATCCAATTTATGTGAAACATCTAAGATAGGTAAATCGATAGACACAGAAGGCAGGTTGGTGGTTATCAGTGCTGGGCATTATAAAAGTGAGCCACTGTGCTGGCTCCCTCTGAACTGTTTTTAAGATGTAGCTCAGTGGCTTTAACTACTTGTTGTATGAATATTATTACCATCCATTTGTAGAGTTATTTTCCATCTTGTAAAATTGAAATTCTGTGCACATTAAACAACAACTCCCCATTGCCCCCCTCTGTAGCCCCTGGCATCCACCATTCAACTTCTAGTCTTCATGAATCTGACTACCCTAAGTGGAATACTATAGTATTTGTCCTTTAGAGTCTGGCTTATTTTACTGAGCATAGTGTATTCAGGGTTCATCCATGTTGTAGCTGGTACTTTGTACCAGAATTCCTTTCCTTTTTAAGGCTGAGTAATACTCCGTTGTATGCATACATCACATTTTTTAAAAGTCAATTCTTACATCAATAAACATTTGTGTTGTTTCACCTTTTGCCTATCATGGGTAATGTTGATGTGAACATGTGTGTACAAATACAGTGGAACTTCCATAGATGACTACCTCCCTACCTTGACCACCTTTGTAAATTGACCCAATTTTCATAGACTGGACATGCACCACATGCACGTATCAGTACAGCAGGCCCCAGCTCTTTATGTTGACCAGCTTTGGGTGTTGACCGGTTTGTTACAGTCCCTAGGGTAGTCAGGAGGTTTTTATATCTTTGAGATCCTGCTTTCAGTTCCTTTGGTCACACACCCAGAAGTGGGATTGCTAGATCGGGCAGTAATTCTAATATTTAACTTTTCTGAGGAACTTTCATACTGTTTTCTACAGTGGCTGCGCTATTTTACATTCCCAACAACAGTGCACAAGGGTTCCAGTTTTTCCACATCCTCCCCCAGTTATTTTCTGGGTCTTTCTTTTGTTTTCCTGATTGTAACCATCCTATAGGTCATGAGGTTGTAGAAGTGAATACTTTCACATTTGTACATATATCTAGATCAGGGGCCAGCAAACTTTTTCTGTAAAGAGCCAAATGGCAAATATGTGTAACTTCATGGGCCACAAATTTTTCACAACTCATTGGTTTTGCCACTGTGGTGCAGAAGTAGCCATTCTCTGTGAAGGAGTGTGCATGCCTCTGTTCCTGGAACACCCAACTCTGTGAAGGAGCGGGCATGACTCTGTTCCTGGAACACCCAATTCAGGGATGCTGATAGGTGAATTTCATATGCTCTTCACATGTCAGGAAATACCCTTCTTCTGATTTTTGCCAGCCATTTAAAAATGTAAAAAAGATTCTTAGGTTGAAGGCCATGATAAAACAGGTGGGAGGACAGCCCTGTTTTACGTGACACTGGGCCAGTCTCCTGTGTCAGGCTCTGGGGGTGTGCCCCAGTGACAAGCACAGTGCTTGGCACAGAGTAGGCACAGTAAGTGCTCATGGGTCGAATGGCTGAGTGAACAAAATGCCCTGCAGTCTGTTGTCCTAAGCTGGGGTCTCTGTATTCTAGGGCCCTCCTCAGGACCTTTCTGTTCATCTCTGGTGAGTAGGACTGAACTACTTTCTTCCCTTTTTTTCCCCCAACCAGAGGTTCCTGGGGCAGGGGCCCAGATGGGGCTTGAGAGGGGCCTCCACACCAATCAGTTGTTTATTCTTTGAATTCTGAGCATTGAGTTATGAAACTAGCCCTGGGCTGGGGGATGCTGAGGAGGGACATAAAAAGGAAGGCCCCTGAGTTTGGGAGATTATGGTCTTGCTGGAAGCAAAATGGTCACCATGACAATGATGTTGATGGCAGTGATGGTGGTGATGGTACGGAAGCCCCATTTTTTCTTTTTGAGCATCTAATGCATGTTGGGCAGCTAGGGGTGGAGGTTTAGTATGGCTTTTGAAGCCTGCTTACCTGGGTTTAAATCCTGGCCCCGACATTACCTAGCCATGTGATCTTGGCACCATAAATTAAGCTCTCTGTGTTTCAGTTTTCCTACTTGGAAAACTAGCTTAATGGTAGTATCTATTTCATAATATTGTTAGGAGGCTTAAATGAGCCTGTTAAATGCCCAGTCCTGGATTCCATATAAGATTAGCTGTTGTCATTGCCACATTTTACCCACTTGAAGCTGCATGTTCCCCCTTCACGTTTTAACATCTCAGACTTTGGAGTGGCTCTTGCAGCCAATGGAATCTTAGTCTTCTGCTGAATTTTATAGGCAGTAATTTTTCTTTCATAATGGCACATAAAAGAGAATGGTGCATTTAACCATTGCACCTCGGACTTGCTGCAATATGGTATTGTTTTTATGGCCATGTGCCTGCTCTTTAGTGCGTTCCTTTAATTTTCACAATAACCCTTTGAAATAGATGCTATTCTTATATTTTTACTTTTCTTTTTTTGCCAAGGTGGAATTCTTGGCAAAAGAGGTTCAGGGAAGAGAAATGATTTGTTCGATGTTACATGATGAGGAAGCAGTGGGGATGGGATTTGAACCCAGGACTGTCCAAATCCAAAGCCTGACTTTCCTGCCTCTTGATAGTATAAGATCTGAGCCATGGTCTCATGTGGCTGTGCTTGCTCTGCCCTTTCCCATGCGGATGTGGACCCGGGTGAGATGAGGTAGGCTGTGACCTTGGCTGCAAGATTTAAGAGAGCACTAAAAAACTCAGGGATCAAGACACATAATATTTTAATGCAATATTAAAAAAATGAAAAACAAGGCAAAAAATGAATAAATATCACAACAACAGGTAAAAAAGCAGGATCTGATGGGACTGGGCCTGGAAGAGGTGAGTGAGGTGAGCCCATCACAGTTAGATTCTGTTTTTATTTAAAATTTTGACACATTGCTCATTGAAGGTTTTTTGCATTTATTTTTTAAAAACATTGAAGTGAAATTCACTTAATATAAATTAACCATGTAAAGGTTAGTAGCATTTCTATTTCCATTTATATTACATATTTACATTTACATTGTTAGGTATTATATATAATTACATATGATATATAATTAATATTTATTATTTGTATTGTATATTTACATTATATCATGTATGTTTACATTTATATTACATATTTACATAATACATATATTACATATTTAATTCATATTATATTATATTTCTCTTATATTGTATATTATGCTGATATATGTAATATTATAATATATTTACATTTATATTATATTATGTATATTATTTATATTGTTTATTTACATTTAATATGTCTTATTATATAACATATAATATATATTTATATTATATTTTTATACTTACATTTTATATATCATGTATAACTAATATTTATTATTATGTTATATATTTATAGTCTTATTATATAATATATAGTATTTAAATTTATATTACATATTCACATTTATATTATATACTATATAATTATGTGTATATTACACATAGTTAATGTTTAAAATTGATATTATACGTTTACATTTGCATCATTAATTCACGTTTACATTTACATTCAGTGGCATTTAGTACCTTTATACTGGTGTGCGACCATCACTTCTGTTTAGCTTGGAAATATTTTTATCACCCCCAAAAGAAACCTGATCCCCTCTGCCATCCCCATCCCTTCCCCAATCCTTCCCCTATTCCCTTCCCCTACTACGTCCTTGGCAACCACAAATCCACTTCCTGTCTCTGTGTATTTGCCTATGCTGAACTTTTCATATAAACAGGGTCAGACACTAGGTGACCTTTTGCACCTGGCTTTTTTCATTGAGCACGATGTCTTCAAGGTTCATCCACATTGCAGCATGTGTCAGAGCTTCATTTCATTTTATGGCTGCTTTTTCATTAATTTTGATATCTAAAAATATTGCATTAAAATACTATTTGTTCTATTTATTATTATTTGTCTCAATGACTATCTTTTTTTTTTTTTTGTCTCCCACTTAAATTTTGCACTTGAGGCTAATGCCTTGCTCTCCTTATTTGACTTTTGTCTTGGTGACTCAGAGACCAGCATCTAGTGGGCATTCAATAAAATGCCCACTGAAGCCATACTCTGTAAAATGATTTTAAGGAGCTTTATTCCTAGCCCAATTTGAGGACCATGACCCAGAACCACAGCTAAGAAGCCTTGAGCAAGTGGACTCCTTGTGCTGGGGTTACGTGCAGTTTGGTTTTATACATTTCAGGGAGAGAGAGATTACAGGTAAAGACATAAATCAATACATGGAAGGCATACATCAGTTTGTCCTGAAAAGGTGGGACATCTCAAAGAGCGGGCTTGTAAACCTATAAGCCTATGTGGGTTTAAAGTTTCTTTAGCTGACAATTGCCTGAAAGACTTAGGCTTTGACTAGAAGACCAGGAGTCAGCAAAAAGGAATGCTTGAACTAAGATACAGGTCTGTTAGTTAGAAACAAACTACAGGACTTATGCCCAGACTCAAGCAGTTTGTTATGTATATTGAGGACCTGCAGGTATGTCTTGCAGAGCCTCAGCACCCCCTCCAGTGAGTCACAAAGGACATTTCTAAGAAGGGGGACATGAGACATGGCTGATCTCCTTTCCTACGGCTAGCAACTCAGTTTTAGGGATACTCTTAGCCAAAAAGGCATCCAGTCAGTCAGCCACTGGGCGGGAGAGCCTTAAGTTATTATTTTAATTCACAAAGCAATAGCCAAATTCCAGATACCTAGCAAGACCGAAAGGGATGAGCTGTTCCCCACAATCAGTATGTCAAATGTTGAGTATAACTTATAGAAGCCTAATGGCTACTCCCACCTCTGAGCTCTGGCCAATGCCTCCATGGGGCTCAACTTGATGTTTAGGGGCTGGTAGACCCAGGCTATTACCAAGTTAAAAAATCATGGATTTGTCAGAGTTTGGAGGAAAGGGAGAAGCATCACTATGGAAATATGGGACCCAGGTATGGGGACTGTGTAGCCTCACTCCTTGGTGTGTCTTTGCAGGTACGCTGGCCCCATGGAGCGTGCAGGGGCAGAGAGCATCCTTACCAACCGCTCAGATGGGACATTCTTGGTGCGGCAGAGGGTGAAGGATGCTGCAGAATTTGCCATCAGTATTAAGTAACTCCTCCCTCCCTGACCCATCTCTTTTCATGACCTGGGTTCTTCAGGTGCCTATGAAGAAGGACATCCAGTTTTTAATTTCTAGTGTACCATAATAACATCCTCCTTTATGAGCTCTGATTGGGGTTTGAACTTAAATCACTGAGTGCTTTTACTTACCTTTCTTTTACTTGACTGACAACCTATGAGTAAGAGATATGATTCCTACCGAGTCTTAAAAAGACCTTTAGCTTCCTTTAGGAAGAGGATAAAACACAATTTGAACCAAAGCATCTTACACCCAGATTCTCGTGCCTTTTTGTGCAGCGTGAGCTGCTTCTCACTCATGCTGACTTGTTTCCTTGTCAGTTTTATAATTTTGTGTTGTAATCTTCAGTGGGGCTTTACCTGTGGGAGTCTTATGCTGCCTTGGGTCTCCAGACATGTTTTACATTTGTTTCTGTTGGAATGACCAACAAGTTAATTTCTTCTTTAGGTTAACCTCTAGGTTAATTGTTTTTGAAGTTAATTTCTTAGCTTCCCAGCCTACACATGTGATTTAAGTTCAAACCCCAAACCTATGGGTGACAGGTGATGAATTCCTTTTTTTTTTTTTTTTTTTTTTTTGAGACAGAATCTCACTTTGTTGCTCTTGGTAGAGTGTTGTAGCATCACAGCTCACAGCAACTTCAAACTCTTGGGCTCAAGTGATTCTCTTTCCTCAGCCTCCCAAGAAGCTGGGACTATAGGTGCCTGCCACAAAGTCTGGCTATTTTTTAGAGACAGGGGTCTCAATTTTGCTCAGGCTTGTCTTGAACTCATGAGCTCAGTCTATCTACCACCCCAGCCTCCCAGACTGCTGGGATTACAGGCGTGAGCCATTACAGGTGTGAGCCACTGTGCCTTGCCAGGTGATGAATTCTTCTTTTTTTTTTTTTTTTTTGAGACAGAGTTTCAAACTGTCACCCTGGGTAGAGTGCTGTGGTGTTACAGCTCACAGCAACCTCCAACTCTTGGGCTTAAGAGATTCTCTTGCCTCAGCCTCCCAAGTAGCTGGGACTACAGGCACTTGACACAATGCCTGGCTATTTTTTGTTTGTAGTTGTCATTTTTGGCAGGCCCGAGCTGGATTTGAACCCACCAGCTCTGGTGTATGTAGCTGGCACCCTAGCCACTTGAGCTATAGGTGCCTAGGCAGGTGATGAATTCTTAAGGGTGACTTTACTATGTTGGGTCTGGGACATGCATCCTTCTTATCATCTCCTTTGTTTGGATAGGTTGAGTTTTTTCAGAACACCCCTTTTCTTGAGGCTATGACTCGTTTTTTTCTTGTATTGTTTTTGGGACAGGTTTCTGTTGCACATGGTAGTGTGCAGTGGTGTCATTATAGCTCACTGCGACCTCAAACTTCTGGGTTCAAGTGACTCCCCCACCACAACTGACTAATTTTTAATTTATTTTTTATTTTTATAGAAAAAGGGTCTTGCTGTGTTGCCCAGGATGGCCTCAAACTCCTGGCCTCAAGCAGTCCTCCTACTTAGCCTTCCAAAGTGCTAGGGTTATAGACATGATTCACTGTGCCCAGCCAGATGTGGCTCTTTGACAGTCTAGCATTAAAGGGTATGAGCAGGTCTCAGTGCTAACTTCCCACCTCACATGAGTCCAGTAATCCATTTATTGTTTCTGCATGATCATCAAGATGTAAACCCCTTGGTTACCAAGATCAGCAAACCCATTCAGGTAGCCCTGTTCATTTAGCTTTTGTTTCATCTTTATTTCCGGCTTCTATGGATTTCCCTTACTTTTCTAAGAACCCAGATTTTTTTTTTCCCTCAGTAGTGGTAGGAGGCCTTTTTAAATTTTTTTCATTATCTGATTTCCATATGGACAGAAGTAGATGCCATGCCTTGGCCCACCATATTAGCAGAAGTGCAGGCCTTTCTTTTATGTATGTTTTACTATTCTGAAGGTCACCATATTTCCAGAAATGGGTCTCTCCTACCATATCCTTTATATTCTATGGTTGTCTATAGTGGTAGAAGCGGAGGTCTTTCCCTATCTGTTCTAGAATATTGCTTTCTTTACAAGGTCTTATTGGCTTCTCAACCAACCTGTGAGTCAGGGGAGATGATTCCTCTTATATGAGATGAAGACATGAAGGCTTGGAATAGCAAAGGGGTTCTGTTAGAATAGGCTCAGTCTTTGAGTTCCGGTGGTCACTCTCCCTGGAGAACCCATGAAGATTGCTTCATGGTGGGGGCTTGGCAGTGGATGGGTCTGGTCCCTTGACTCAGGACCCAGTGGCCATCTGGTCCTCTTTCTCCCTGTTGCCAGGTATAATGTCGAGGTCAAGCACATTAAAATCATGACAGCAGAAGGACTATATCGGATCACAGAGAAAAAGGCTTTCCGGGGGCTTACGGTAAGGGTCAGTGTCCCCCAAACCTTAGCCTCCCTGAACCTAGGTGGGACCCCCCCCTCCATCTCCATCTTGGGACTTCCTTTTTTCTACATTTGGAGTGCCCCCTCCAAGGCACTGTGGAGCAACTGGCTTAAACTTATTCCCTTAATGGTCAACATAGTAATGAATAACAACAAAGAGCATTTACAGAACAGTAAGTATCAGACACTTTATAGATAGGACTCCAATTAATCCCCTCAGCCCACCTTCTGAGGGTCCATTTCGCAGGTGGCTAAAACTGAGGTTTACCTGTCATCTAGTGTCACAGGACAGCAGAGCCCATGACTTACCTCTGCCTAATCTACTAAGTGACCATTTCACTGAGCATTAAAATGCCTTTTGGGTGTTCCTGCTTCTGCTACTAAGATCACTGTAATTTGTGATCATCTTTTAGATATTTTAAGCCTATTAGTTTAAGGCACATGCATCTTATGCATGGTCTGTGGGTCCCTGAGGAGTTGATGAGTTCTCTGGAAGAAAATCCAGAATTTTACATGTATCTGCATTTTTTGGGGGGAATGAAGTATCTTAGATTAAGGGGTTCTTGGCTCTCCCAAAGGTTAATTCAGTCCACAAATCCTTTTTTCTCCTCCAAACTTTTTATTCTGAAACACTTCCCCTTGATTTTTTATTTATAAGCAATTTCAGAAAAGTTGCTGAAATAGTATATTGAACACCTGTGTATCTTTTACCTAGGCTTATTAATTGTTAATATTCTGTCTCTTTTGCTCTCTTTCTCTAACACACACACTTTTTCCTGTACTATTTAAGAGGAAGTTGCAGGCACTAATATCCTTCAACCATAAATACTTTAGTGTGAATACCCTAAGAGCTAAGATATTCGAATACATCACCACAGTATCATTATTACACTCAGGAAGTTTAACGTTGATGCAAAATTATTGCCTAATATACTGACCATATTCCAATCTCCAACTTGTCCCAATTATGTCTTTTTAAAAGCTGTTCCTCCACCTCCAGGATCTAAGTAGTTATTACACATTGCACTTAGTTTTTACCTCCTCAATCTCCTTTAGTTTATAATAAATCATCAGTCTTTTTTGGGGGGGATGTCTTTCATGGTATTGGCGTTTTTGGATTCTAGAACTCCAAACACAGGACGTTTTGTTTTGAAGAATATCCTTTAACTTTGATTTATCTGCTTGTTTCCTCACTATTAGAATCAGTCCGAATATCTGTGGAAGAAATATTTATAAGCACAACAAATCTGAGACTCAAATTCATCAATCTTATTACAGAGGCCGGCTCTTAGCTACCACACTCTACTGCCTCCTCTAGGGGTTGAATCCAGGATTTTCTCTTTCCAGCTATGGAACCCTAGACAAAGAACTCAGCTTTCCCATGTCTCAGCTTCTCCTTTTGTAAGATAGGAGAATCATGAATGTATTCACCTGTCAGGATTGTTAGGGGTTTTTGATGATGTGTGGTAAGCACACTGGCTAGTACATGGTAGGTGCTTAAATAACAATGATGATGATGAATAATAAAAATAAGGCCTTTGGTACCTATAGGAGGCTTTGAATCTGGTGAACTGATTATTTGGTAAACTTAACACAATGTGAATTAGTTGGTTCTTAGGAAAACTGGTTTTAGGCAATGTGGTCTCTTTCCCATAAAATGGTCCTGGTTGCTGAGGAAGGCAATGAGCTCTCCATCACGGGGAGCCTTCAAGGAATTGTTCTCCAGGAAGATTAGAAACCTGTTTCATATGAGGAGCTGCCCCCTTGTGGGCTGGCATAGCTGGGGTAGTATCTGCCATGTTGTCCCTCTTCCAGGAGCTGGTGGAGTTTTACCAGCAGAACTCCCTAAAGGATTGCTTCAAGTCGTTGGATACCACCTTGCAGTTCCCTTTCAAGGAGCCTGAGAGGAGAGCCATCAGCAAGCCATCAGGTAGGAGGTCTCAGGCTGAGAACTTGCAGCCCCTGCCTCTTCCAGTTGTGGAGGGAAAGTTTGGGGATGCCGTTGACATCCCTTCCAGTGAGCATGCAAAGGTCTTATCTGTGCAACAACATGTACTTTTCCCACTCCTTTCTGTCCCTTTGCTCTTGAGTGGTTTGCATATATATTTGCCTGAACAGAAGGCAGGGCAGGGAAGATGATGACACTAGGAACCAGAAGAGGACTCTGCCTGCATTTTGAGATAGGGCTTTCCTTTGTCACCCATGCTGGAGTGCAGTAGCACAATCATAGCTCACTGCAGCCTTGAACTCCTGGACTCAAGTGGATCCTCCTGCCTCAGCCTTCTGTGTAGGTGGGACTACAAGCATGCACTACCACTTCTGGCTAAGTTTTTAAAATTAGTCTTTGTGGACATGGAGTCTTACTATTTTTCCCAGTGTGGTATTGAACTCCTGGCCTCAAGCAATCCTCCCATCTTGGCCTTCCAAAGTGCTGGGATTACATGCATGAACCATCATACCTGGGTTCCACCTGCACCTTTTAAGTCTATATTTTGTACCAATATTAAGGATTAATTAGCATCCATAACCTTTTCTCACAGTAAGGTAAAACCTTTAGTGCATTCTTCCTTTTTCTTTTGCACCCCCCCACACCCAGTTTGTTGAAATTAACAGAATTGTTGAATACTAATTCTAGTACATTAAAACAATTAGGGAATATATGTGTATTTTAGGAATTCTTTCTTAGAAATTGCATTTAATTTCACGAATACAGTATCATTAATTATTTGGACTCCACCTATATTTGTTTTCTACATTTTTCTTTATTTTTAAAACTCTTTATTCTGTTTCATATTTCATTTTGCTGGAGTGCATTCTGGAGTATGTTTTTCAGAAAAGTCACATGAGTAGTATAGTTTCTGAATTCTTGTATGTCCAAACATTTTTTTTTTTTTGAGACGGAGCCTCAAGCTATCCCCCTGGGTAGAGTGCCATGGAATCACAGCTCATAGCAACCTCCAACTCCTGGGCTCAAGCGAGTCTCCTGCCTCTGCCTCCCAAGTAGCTGGGACCACAGGCGC